>CAODLS010362438.1:0-23846 GCA_948243855.1 Flueggea neowawraea
CCCATTATAACAAAACAACAAATCCAAACCCTAGAAAGGAATTCGGCCAAAAACCCAAATGAAGAAATCATGAATGAAATGCGGAAATGAAGAGATTAATGAAGTGTTCTTACCTCAATAAATGGAAAGGAATCAATGGGAAACCAGGAGAAGTCATAAGGAACTTATTGAGAAAGTTTGGAAGTGGTTTGGAGTGAAAAATGATGAAGAAGAGTCAGGAAAGGGGTATTTATGACCCACAATGACAGAATGATATGTTTCCCTCGATTACATCATTTCAGGGCATGCTTTATGCCCATAAAACCACTACTACGCATGTAGTACAAGTCTTATATGCGTAGTACAGAGTATAGTGGGCGTAAAAGACATGAACATCCATGGTTTGATTCCCATAACACGTTCTACGTGCGTAACAAGAATATTACGCACGTAGAACACATATTATGTGCGTAATAGACCATGTTACGTGCATAGACGTCTCCATTCATCTCCAATCCATTTTTTAATGATCTTTTACGTGCATAACATCTCTCCAATGCACGTAGATCCCCACCTGAACGCATTTCAAGCTAAATTTCTCACTTCTAATATGTTTCTAACTTAGAAACACAACCTCCAACACTTCCGAAACAATTCTAACTCTCCAAACTTGTCATCCATCATCATTGGACAATCTTAATCATTATAACATCAACTTGAACATCAAACTTTACAACGATAGTCATGATTAAACTCCATTAATATTTTTATTTATCAAATAAACACCAAATCATCATCGGAATCATTCAAGAATCAATTCGAAATCGAACGGAAGCTATAAGACTCCAATCAGAACAACCGGGGTATTACAATGTCAATCCAAAACGTGTATATATATAAGTTGAAAAGAATTCTTCTACTCCAATTGCAAAACGAGAAAAACAACAAATTTTAAACATATAAAATTGTTTGTCGACTTACGCTTGCCTATGTATATAATTATAATTTCTCCTAATCAATAACATGCTCAATGCACTATGCACTATGCATTATCAGTGCATTGAACATGTAACATAAATTTAAGTGTGAATGAATTCCCTCTAGTACAAAGACCAAAACCTACCTAAATTATTCAATAGCTGGATATATAAATTACTGCATTATTTTATGTTCAACTTTGACAAATTAAAATTGAATTATTATTTTAATTCACAAACTACTACAGAGATTCATTCTAAAAAAATGAGAAATTTTTTTTGGTCATGATATTTCTTGGATTAAAAATGTGATATAAGTTGATATATGTATATACGTGAGCCAAGTAGGGAAGAAATTTGAAGGAACTAAAAAACTAATAGCTAAATTCAAGATGAAAAAATATAAGCTGATTTATAAATAATAAATAAAAAGATTAAATAATAAAAAATAAAGATGTATAATTAATAGACTTGTAACTCATTGGTATTGAAATTAATTTTAATACTAAAGGATCGAGAGTTTAATTTCTAATAAGTGCAACTAATATAAATTATCAAAATAAAAAAAATTAAAGTTGTGCAATTTTTGTTAGGTTATGTGATATATTACTAGTAGTAACAAACAAGCTTTCCAATGTAATACCAATATTTGTTTTTACTAAATCAAGTAGTGATAAATAGCAGAATAATAAATTGCATCATATAAAATTGAAGAGATGGTACTTTTTTAGAAATGAAATCTATATAAATAATAATTGACTAAATAAAAATGCTAAAAAACAAACAGGGCCAACAATAATTCATCTTATACCATTTAAGCCATCCATGTTGATCATTTGGTGTTGTACTTATGGTGTCTCTGATTTTCTCCCACGAATATAACCAATACTTTAAAATTTGGGTGAAATCATGGCGGTCCCCGACATTTGAGGTATTATTCAATCCAGTCCCTGCTAGTTTGGAAATAGCCACTCCGGTCCCTCTGTCTATTCTTTGTTAGTTTTACTTAACAGACCAAGCGAAAAGACAAATTTATCCTCAAATTTAAAACCTATTTACTTACCCTAAACCGAACCGAACCAAAGTTGACTCACCTCAACACCCAATCAAACACACCCATTCCAAAACCAAAAACTAAACCCAACCTAAACACCTAACCAAAGCCACCGATGCTCTCTTCCTTAACCCAACCCAAAACCACATGCTATCTTCTTCCAACCCAAAACCATAACCTAACCTAACCCAAAATTCAAAAGTACACATTCTCTCTAACCTAAAACTACAACCTAACCTAACCACAAAACCCAAACTACAATACCCATTGTTTCTTCTTCTTCTTCCATCCTTTCTCCCTATCTTACGCACTGCTTCTCTCTCTCTCTCCATCTCTCCCTCTCTCTCTCCCTCCCTCCCTCCCTCCAGTCTCGCCACACCCTTTCCCTCACTCTCGTCAGTCGATCTCCGGCTTCAACGTCGTTCAACCCTCAACCCGAGCTCCCCTAGTTGCCGTTTCTGCCTCATTCATTGCTCTGACACAAGGCGCCGTTCAAGTTTCTCTCTATAACCACCCAACCCAGATTAAAAATTACATGGAAAGGCCCAACCCAAATCGCAGCGCGATAACTCCAATTGGTTCTGAGGAGCATCACGCCTTTCTTAAGTCCCAGCATGAGCTTGCCTGCTCCGCCACTGCCATATTTAGGGTATGAAGTCAAATTTGAAAAGTGGAGAGAGATTCAAAACACAAGGAAAAAAAATTGAAACCCATTGTGGAGTAGAAATGGATCTCACTTATTCTGGCTTTACTTTTTGATTGATTTTGATTTTGATCTCTTGTTTTGGATTTTGTTTGGATCTTGACATATGTGATTGTGGTTGATTACAAGCATCAGGGGTTCCAAATCTCATCTTTCTTTGGTCTGGTTTTGAAACTTGGGAGATATGATTTTCATGATTGAAAATCTGAGATGGTTTTGTTAATGAAGAATGTTGATTTCACTTCTATTTTTCCTTTTTTTTTGTGTTTTAATTCAGTAGGATTGTAGTTATTGTTTTGAATATGTTGAAAATTGAATAAATTTTGGTTTAAGTTGAATGGATTTTTGCGTTGGTGATCAATGGGTTGACGGATAAATGGTGGTGTTGCTTGAATGAAGAAAATTGAATGAATGGTGGTGTTGCTTGAATGTTGAAAGTTGAATGAATTGTGTGTGAGAGAGAGAGCGAGAGAGAGAGAGCGAGAGTGTGGTGAGACAGATAGGAAAAATAGACAACGAGAGAGAGAGAGAGAGAGAGAGAGAGAAATATAGAGTAATATAAAAGTAATTTCGTCATAAAAATCAGGGGTTTTTTGGTTTGGTTGTCACATAAGCAAATCTAATGTGTCCGTTAAACTTAACTGACAGAAGTTGGGATTAGGGGCCGGAATGACTATTTCCAAACTAGCAGAGAACGGGTTGAACAATACCCCAAATATCAGATACCACCATAAATTTCGACCTTTAAATTTTCATGTTTTCGATTTATGTTGTGTCAGTGTGCATGTCGGATCCGGTGGAGATCGAAGGCCAATACGATAAAGAAGACAAATAAAGAAGAAGAGTGCTTTTAATTGGAGACTTGTAGTCGTAACAACTCCTCAATAACCACCGTCCATTTTATCTTCACTTTTATGTGTGTGTTGATGGGACCTTAAGTATATGTAGCACAACCACATATATATATATATATATATATAAAGCATTTCTTCTCTTTTTGAGAGCTCACTTGAATTAAAGACAAATTAATAATGTCCTATATATGTAAAGCAAATTATAGGTATTATATTAGTACTCCCTCATTCTCACAAAGACAATTCACTATTTTTTTGAGATGTCTCAAAATAATTGTCACATTTATAAATAAATTTTACTTTTTGTGTTGTTTTTCATTTTTGTCCCTTATTATTGTCTTGAAGTCAAATAAATAAAGATGAAGTCTTCCAATATTTCCTAACCATAATGATTATATTAGTGAGGGTATAAAAGTAAAAATATCACCTCATTTATTATTTTCTTAATTTTTGTGTAAATAAAAGGGTGATAATCTTTTAGGGACGGAGGAAGTATTAATTTTAAACTTTCTTCTTTTGGAATTGGTGGTATTTTTTAGTGTTTTGGACCAAATTCTTATCACCACATATGGCCATGTTGACAACATTTTATATTTGGTTTGGTGTTTTTTAAGCATAAGATAACTCATCCTAATTGATAAACTTGATCCTTAAAGCAAATTAATTTGTTCGGTAAAAGAAATAAATAAAGCAAACCAATTTGTTCCTTTCTTTTCCCTTTGGACTCTTAGGTAAGTTTTCCCTTTGAAAAATTAATGCATATACATAAAATGCTATAAATATATTCTGACGCGACCCGACCACTAATTTTATACTTCTTCGGTTCCATTTTTTATGTGAGTTTTTTTTTGTCTGTTAATAATTTAAGAAAAAATTTTAAATGAGTTGTATTTTTCTTATTTTACACCTACTATGCAATAATTAATCTTACAACTCAAGACACTTATGGTTATGACAATAACACCATCCTTTTTTTAAATTCAAAATAAATAATAAGGGTATAGAAGGAATATTTGCATAAAATATGTAGATTATCTCTCTGACTAAGAGCATCTGCAACGCACGCCATACGTTGCTCCATTTACAGTAACAAATGTAGTCCAACCGGGCTCCATTTGTTACTGCAAACCTTGGCATAGCTACAGTGCTACACCAAGGCTGACATAGCTGCAATATGCATTCTTTTTTTCCCTCTTCTTTCTTTCTTCATTTCATTTAGTTTTAGTTTATGGTATATTTGTCTATTTAATCAATCAATGTATTTATACTAATTATACTTAAATTTATTATTAATTTATTTTTAAAAAAATTATAGTATAAAATATAAATAAAATATGAAAAAATTAAAATATTGTACAAAACACATGCTCTACAAAATTAAACCTTGAACATATTCATAACAATGTAATTTAACATCTACCATAATAAAGTTGAACTTGCAATTAAAATATAAGACAACTAATACAAAAAAAAAAAAGAGAAATTAAGTTGCCAAAATTAAAATTTAATAATCAAGAAAATTAGTTTCATCTCCGCCAATATTGGGGAAATAATCGCCAAATGAGTTCGATGCAGAAGGTGGAGATTGTTGAAATTGTCATCTTTTTTACAAAATTTTGGCCTCTCGAGCTTCCATATAGACACAGACATTAAGATAACTGTAAATTGTTATATAATAATAAAAAAGAAGTGTTGAGAGGAATATACTTGGAATATTTGATTTGGTGTTAAAAATAGAGTAATATGGTTGGAATTACTTTTACTGTAACTATTGTATTTTGGTGTAAACTTACTGCATTTTGAAGTAAAGGGTTGGAGATGCTCTAAGACTAAACCTCTAATACCTAAGCCCCTTTACACTTGGTGAATCTTGAACGGGAACTTGAGATTCTAAATGGAACTACCATATCACTAGGCCAACCACATGACTTAAGATTGTCTCATTTGTGGGACATCTAAAACAATACATTTGTCTCACATAAAATTGAACGAAAGGAGTCATTTATTAAAAGGAAGTAAAAAGATGTGCTGGAATGGAGATAACTTCTCATCGGCTAATTTTTGATAATTGTCATCGAGTACCAGAACAAATAATGTATCTCAAATTAGTTCTTCTTGTTTGAAAATTGCACTAGTTCATCCTAATATTACATTCATATCTACCACTCCAATAATTTTTTGAAAAGACTCCTTTTCCATAATAGAAAACCTAAGAACTAGATATATCATAGTTAATCTTATACTCTTCGAGTCGAGGTTGGGGCAACAGATGCCCGATGGTCCATTCGATATTGATATATTATAGTGGGGTTTTAATATTTTGGGTTAGTATATGGATTATTAATCAAGGATATTACTATTTTAAGAATTTCTTACATCTATTTTGTTGGCCTAAGATGTTATACATCATATTCTTTTGATTGGATGCTTTATGGTTCGCTAACAGAAGAATTAAATGCTTTTGTAAACTAAATTTCAATGACCAATTCAAGCATTGTTGACTTATAACCAGACAAAACAATCCAATGGTTGAAACTAAACTTTAAAGATATCTACAAATTTATGAATTAGTGGTGTTGGATTTATCTCTGGCTCTAAGAAAACAAGAGTTTGATTATTAACAAGAGTCAAATATACCAAAAAGAAAAAAAAAATCTAAACTTAAAGCATGAATTGCTACAGTTTTTAAATAAGAGAGATTATTTTTGGTGGAATAGGGGAATATTGGTCATGGGTCAAGAGGAGGAAGGTTCGGTTAGCACGGGAGGGTTATTTTGATCATTTAATCATAGTAAAAGGTATTTTGGTTAAGAGAAGTGAAGTCAAATGGTTCAGCCAATAACATAATATTGATATTACAATAGGGTTTTGGTAATCTATATTAATCGTGATTATTTTTGTGCCTAGGAATTTCTCTTAGATCTATATCTTAGAGCTAATTTTCATCCATCAGATTCTTTCTAATGGATGTGCAATAGCTTGCTAAAAGAGGGATCAAAGAGGTTTGTCCTTTCCTTGTCGTTGTGGAACTTACTCGGTCATTATCGCCTTAGTTTTGTGCTTGATTTCTTAGTGGTGGAGCAGGCTCTGCAGTGTTTCAGATCTAGTTTTTTGTTGGTATTCATTGCGTGGTTTCCAACATAAAGCTCGTTAGAGGTGTCAAAACTTGGAAGATCTGATGGTTGTTGGCCTGAGTCCGTTGCTTTTATGAGGTGGTTTAGGTTGTCTTCGTCGTTTGGGAAGATGTTGTTTAGCTTTTGTATATGTAGGGTCAAGATTTTTATCTTTTGGATGGTAGTTTCTTCGTCTGGCTTGTTGGAACTACTGTCTTGAAGTGGAGCTTAGATCTGCATGCCATCGTTAAAGTCAATCTGCCTGAGCCGTTGACTGGTTGTTGTTTCTCTAATTGGGGGTTGTTTGTTATTGGTCATGGGTGGAATTTAGTGGTCGGGCACTAAAGATGTGATTTATTCAATCATTTTAATCTCTTGGTATTTGATCCAAAATTTAGGTTTTTACCTTAGCACATATATGGATCCACCAATAGATCTTGTATCCAACTATTGTATTTCCATTTTGATCTATGAATGGATTTCTCTTAGTAAAAAAAACTTTGAGAAATTAAGGGTTAACTCTTGATACTAGGTAGTCAATAGGGACAAAATGTACCAAAAATATTAATTTGAGGGGTGAATTGCTTTGGTTTTCAAATAAGAGGAAGTTCTTTGCAAAAATAAGTGTAATTGTATAGACTGCACAAAATATTGCTTGATAAGTTTTGTAGGTTACAATCATTCATAAAAGGATATGAGGATCAAGGATTAATAAGTCATTACCTATTACTACTTCGATGATTTTCTTTTTTCTTTTGAGACAAGTAATCTTCGTAAGGATTACTGTGCCTCAAAGAGAATTTGCATTACACTTCCGAATCATTTCAAAGGGGAGTAAAAGTGTTATCACAACAAATGCTTTCGACCCTTTCAAGTGAAATTTAGATAATTACAAAGTGAAATAGGAGGAAGACACGAGGAAAACAATTTCTTAACCTTCCTTCTTTTCCCTCTCTTTCTTGCACTTTGCCTCCAATGAATTAATCTTATCTCCATCAGTTCAATCTCAATGTCGTTTAGTGATTGCGTTGTTTACATAATAGATATCATAGACAATGAAACATGGCACATATAGATAGGTGGCTAACATACCGTATCTAGTCAAGCCCCTAACATTGCAAAAAATGGGCAGCCAATTTATATAACCGCCCAGAATATTTGTTTTGTCTTCACATTAAAGAAGCAAAATGCATATCAGACATAGCTTTTCCAATAATACTAATTGGTCTTTTATTGTATACTTGGTCTATGATCTCCATGCTCTTTTTTGGCCACCTTGGTGAGCTTGCTCAGGCTGGTGGACAAGCTTTTGATGCTAAAAGATTCAAACTTTTAGGCCTAACTGTTGGAAAATCGTTTCCACCCATGACGATAATGGATCGAATCTGAGTCCGTCAGTTGTTCGGTTAACTGACGAGCCCAACCAATTAATTGTATTTGGTTATGGGCTTCTTAATAGGACTTTGTGAGCCCAATTAAGAGGGAAGCCCATGTAGAGAATTGGTTTCCTATCTGAATATAAGATACAGGTAAGAAAGAGAGGAAGATAAGGGCTAGAAAAATATCACGTATTTTTCTCTCATGCTCTCTGTAGAAAAAGCCCCCTCTCTCTCCACTATAGTCTTTTCACGTTCTTCAAGCCAAGAACAGAAGGAAAACACATTTTTTCTTCTCTAGTCAATCTGGTCTCAAGAGGCACTTAGACGGCGTATTCATCAGTTGTTCTCATCTCTGCAGATTGTAGTTCAGCTATAGAGGCTTGTAGAGATCATATTCTTCCGTTGTGCATTGCTGTTTCGCTGGAATCAAGGTAGATATTCAATCCCTTATTGATTCCTGTTGATTATACTGTCTGTTGGTATGTTGTTTGTGCACTTTCACTAACCTTTCAAAGATTGATTCTTTTACTTCTGTTAACATAGATTCCTATCGTTTGTTTGTGGTTTAACATAAATAGAATCCTTCTTTTTTGTGGTCAAGTACAAGATATAGCCCATAAAGCTCAATTCTTCATTTTATATTCTCTTTTTGACCTTGTTTCTCAGTCTTTATTGCACCATTTATGTATATATCTCAGAACTCAGTCCATTAAACTGCCTCTAACATTCTGTGCGACTTTGTTCATTGTTTTATATATCCCAATTAACTACTTCCTTGTTTTTGTACTTAATATTGGCATCAAAGGAGTTGCGTTAAGCACTATTTGGACTAATTTTAACCTTGTAGGATCATTGATTCTTTATATAATCCTTTCGGGAGTATATGAGAAGACCTGGGAGGCATTTCTTTTGAGTGCCTAAAGGGTTGGAAGACAATGCTGAACTTGGCAATTCCGAGCGTTGTTTCTATAATACCCCATACATTTGGACTAGGTTCTCTGTGGCAATCCATTTGATTTTGACTTGATCTTTGATGTTTGAGATGATGATTAGGCATTTGAGATGATGATTGGATATTGGATGATGTTTTGGAGTGATTCAGGACCTTTGATATCGGTGGTGTTCGATTGGATTCAATGGAAGAAGCAAAGGAAATCAATTTATGAGGTTTCAGACTTCACCAATCGACCTATGGTATATGATAGGTTGCGTTTTCTGCATTGCATTTTATGTTTGATTTGAATTATAAATTGTTATTATTCGTGTCTTTTTATGTTTTTATGCTTCTTTGGTTTTTCAGGTGGAATATTGGTGAAATGAGGGGATTTCAAGCTGTTTCTGTGCATTTCAGGCAAAACTGCATTTCTGCGTGACAACGTCAGAGTTAACGGCGAATTTGACCAAGTGTGACCATGTGCATAGGGATGCGTGCCACACTTGTGGGCCATGTTTTATATGTGTTTGAAGGCTTATAACTCAGATTTGTTGTTGGATCAAAACAATTAGTTTTATTTATTAGCTATTTTTGGATGATTTTAGGGTTTCTAGTTAGAGACATATATAAGCTGAAACTCTATCCCTTCCTCACATTCTTTTTCACGCACAAAACAAGTTAGGGAGGCTGAATTTCCATCTTCTTGATCTCTCTTAGTTTTCTTCCTTCTAGTATATGTAACTAAACACTCTTTCAGTTAAGGTATTTCGAAATTCAATCCATCAATATTGTGAGACTCTTGTTTTAACTTTTATTCAGTAATTCAAGCATTTATTATGTTTCTATTCTTGAGTACTTTTATTGTTATTTTGATTGATTGATTGACAATGGCTCGTTGGTTGATTGACTGAATTAATATAATGTTATTGAGGTTTGATAGTGCGTCACATTAATCCTAATCTAGGTAACGAATAACGTGAATTTATGTGGTTTGGACATTGTTAATTGTTATAGAACTGAATAATCTGGTTTAAATAAATCATGGCATTTTCTGTTTCACTGGCTAGGATAGAGGTCTCTTTAGTTCTTACTACTGCCATAGATTAAACCTTGTCATGGCATCCCGAGGGTTGCCTAGTGGTTAGGAAAATAGTCTGCAGGGTGTCTCGGGGCTATCGAACAGGTAAGAAGAGATGGATTAATCAGTGAATCACCGTTAACTTTAACTCTGTCTACTTGAATGCTTAATATTCATTTTTCGTGTCTGTGATTAACTGATTGGATTGAATGAAGAAGTGCCTTAGCTGGGTGCCTTAGCTGGGTTTTTATTATAATTGAATTTCTGTCATTTTATTACTGTTGTTTTATTCACTGCTGCGAAATTTAGTTTCTGCTTGCTTTCAGTTTCGTTTCTCAAATACATTTTCAATAATCCCATTTTACTTTTCTGTTTCTGTGATTAAACAACTTCCACTAGTCTCTGTGGATCGAACATGCTCACTGCTTTACTCTGTTTTTAGTGTTATCGAGCAAGTTAATATTATTTAGTGGTTTGACAACCTATCAGTATGAGTAGTCGACTACCTGGTAGTCGACTCATCTTTTGGGCAGTCGACTGGTGAAGAGTGCTTTTGGGTAGTCGACTACCCAGTTTGGTAAGTCGACTAACGGGTCCCAGATCTATAAAAGCCCCTCTCTGATCCACTCCGACTCTCACTCTTTTTCACCCTAAACTCTCTCAAACTCATCTGAATCACTTCCCCATTTTTTTACCATCACTCCTAGGCATCTCTTGAGGTAAGATCAACATTCTATTCCTCTTATTAACTCATTTTGTTCTTGAATCAAGAATTTTTCATTCTTGGCTGAATTTAGCTAGGTTTTCAAATTTCTATCAATTTCTCTCGAAATGGTTGTTAGAGATGATAAATTATGATGGTTTAAGGCTAGAATAACATAGATTAAGCTTGGAATCACGAGATTTGAAGAGTTATTGAGTGTGCTAAGGTTAAGTTAGGGTTTGATCAATTACTGGCAATTCCGTTGTTGTTTTGATGAAATTGATGCTAGATTCATGTTCAGGACGTTAATTAAAGTCAATGTAGGTGATTGAAAACGATTTGTATAGGTTAAATCGATAGTTGGATGCTTTGGTGTAGTTTTCTATCGAAAGGACTAAAACTCTAATTTTTTTATGCTTCTAGATTGTTGGAGGATCAAATATGATATTTTGCATGTTGGGGATTGATTTTCATTTTTTGAGAGTTTGAGGGCTTATTTGGGAATTTTGACTACTTGGAGGGCTAGTTAGTAATTTCAAAATACCTTGAGGATTGATTTGTAAAATTTGAAAAGTTTGGAGACTAAACCATAATTTTACATAGATCGAGGGACCAAACTGTAATTTTATGTAAAATTTGATTTTCGAGGCGAGAGTTTTAGATCCTCATTTGAAATAGGTTTCTTAGAGTCTATGTCTGCATTTGCATTGCATGCATTTTGGTACCGCCACAGTACCATCATTATGTCTTTGATTCTGTTTTTGTAATTGTTTCAGTTTTGTATTTCGGTCAGTGAGGTTAGCTAGCCACTAGTGGTGCCTGATTGGGCCATTCATCTGAGATTTCCATGTAAGTGGAATGACAGTTTTAGACACATAGGTTGTGTTTTCTAAATCTATATTGTTTTTTATATGTCTTGACCTTTGCATGTAATTTGGAATAAATAAATGATAGAAAATCCTAAAATTTGACTTACATGAAAACCTCTGCTATGAAATCCTACTTAGATACTATTTGAAATTCTGAAATAGTTATTATGTTTTGAAATAAACGTTTTTGCTGATATAAGTATTTTGATCAATATAAGGAAAATATTTCCTGAAATAAATATTCTATTGAATCTGTATTTTCTCTGAAATAAAGATTGTTTATTTCATTTTTTTTGTCATAGATCGATATTTAATAGATTATGATATTTTCGATGGTTATTTATCTATTACTTATTTGGCTACATCCTTATTGGGACAATAAGAATTTGTTTCTTTGATTTTTGCAAAAATTATGGTTTAATTATTCTGACTCGAGACACTTTCATTACGGCAGTAAACGTAACCTTTGGTATACTAATGAGAAAAATTCAGTTACTAGTGTAGGTGGTAGCACTCAGTTACCAAAGTAGGTGGTAACTCGTGTGTCTAGCTAACACACATGACTATATGTTCTAGTGGCAGAGTCCACGTATATTTATACTGGCGGAGTCCACATATGATCTAGTGGCAAAGTTCATGTATGATTCGGATTTTGGATTTTGATACTGGTCCCATGTCAGATTGTTTTGGGACGATACGTTTTGTTTCGGTTCAAAATTTTGGTGAGCTTGTGTCATTGCTCATTTTCCCGTAGTGTATTGTTCTGTAGTCTGACGGGGTATATCTAGCTAGAGCAGGGGGACTGTAATGCTCGCTGGTGTGCTTAGATCAGTATCTGTTTTGTTATAGCCTTGATACCCTTAGACTGAATGGAGTAATATTTAGAGCCCCTAAAGTTGTCGGTTGTTAGCCCTTTTGAGTCGGGTAACATTTGAACTCCTAAGGTTGTTAGTTTATTTTGATATGATATAGTCAGCATAGTTCTAATGTGGTACGGGTGTATGATCAATGATCATCAGCTCTATTTATCTTTTGGCATGATATCTACAGTGTATGATTTTTTACTTTGATAATGTTTTCGATTTTGGTACAAATGGTAAATTTTGGCATGAATGCATGTTAAGAGTTTCTACTAATTTTTCAATATACGTTCTGTAAATAATTATTTTTGTCCATCTTCTTGACTTTCGAAATGAATTTCGAAACTATTATTCTGTATCTAGCGTGTATACGTATATACACTTATATTTGCATGCGAAGCTTTCTAACGTTTTCAAAACTGTCTTTGTGAAGTACGTATAAGGCGCTCTGTAGTGTCATTTTCTTACTAGGTTTCTTACCTCCTTTTCTTTCTGCCTATTTTCTTGTCCTTATTTTCAGGTGATTTTGGTTGATTGCAATCTCTCGGCATTCAACAATTGGTGAGGCATTCTGAAGTTACAAGCATGCCCTTTTATTCAGGCCCAGTTATTTATTTTGATAGTTGCTCCACGCCGGTATACTTTTGGTATTTTACTCAGTATATTTATTTGGTATTTAAACATGATTTTCGATTTGATAATAATTTTATTATTATGAAAACTTATGTTTTAAAGATGTTTGAATTTCTATTTTTATTAACAACTTTTAAAATGGTTTTAGTATTGTTTAAAATAAATTATTTTTAGTTCTGTTCTCCGAGACTTGTGCGAGATGGGCCGGACTCTGATAGACAGTTCACCTTGTATGCCGATCATTGTCCGAAAAAGGGTCGTGATAGTTTCAGTCTGTCTCGAATGGTGGTGGTACGATATCATGATTTTGTTATGTGGGTTGCTGTTGAATCCAAGAAGTAATGTTGCTTTAGTGGGGGCTTTGATTCAAACTACCGCTTTGATCTACAATTTCCCATCTTCATTAAGTTTCAGTGTTTCCACAAGAGTTGGCAATGAACTTGGAGCTAACAATCTTCAAAAACAAAAAACTTTCCACATTTAACGGTTTGTTTTCAAGCTTCTTACTGGGATTTTCAGCTTTGTTCTTTGTTGTAATAGTGAGGAAGGTTTGGGCAAGTATGTTCACAAAAGATACAGAGATTATCACATTGACATCAATGGTTTTGCCCATAATCAGTCTCGGTGAGCTCGGAAATTGCCCACAGACAACCATGTGCCATGTTTTGAGAGGCATTGCGAGACCTACATTGGGCGCTAATATATACTTGGGGTGTTTCTACCTTGTGGGTATGTCAGTTGCAATATGGTTAATTTTTTATGCTGGTTTCGATTTTAAGGGACTCTGGCTTGGACTTCTTGTTGCACAGGGCTCATGCGTTGTGGCTATATTGGTCACTTTGGCTCGAACCGGCTAGGACCAGCAAGCCCAAAGGGCTAAGGAGCTTACTGGGAATGTCAATGCTGGTGATGATGGTAATGTTGTTACTAATGATGGAAAATAAGAGGTGATCAAGGATGATAAGAATTCATCAAATGGGATTGATTTGTTAGTATGATCCATTGACATCATGGGTTCAAAATTTTTTAATTCATATATTTTTTTTCTTTTGTATTTGCGTAGAAAATATGATTAATTGAAATTTTAGAAACAAAGATCGGGAGAATTAGTTAATACTGTTTTGTTCTTGTTTTCGACATTAGAAATAGATGAAAATAGAAATATATGATTCAATTTTTAAAACAAGAAGTTGTATTATTGACTTCTTTTAATCAATCTCGGAGTTACTACAGTTGCAGTTAATTTTCAATATTTTTTTTCTTTCTATTTTCCCCTTAATGAGAACTAGTTGTAGGAGAAGAACTAATTCTCTATTAAGCAACAAGGAAAGAACCAATGACATAGACAAATTCATTTTTATTGAGTTGTATGAAGTTGTGTTTGGATTTGTTTGGCAAATTATATTTAGCATGGAACATATTTTTTTGAAAAGTGAAAGAAATAAAGAAGTAGTAGATTTTAAGAAAAAATATATCTACAATATTTTTTTGAATAAACTATTTAGAGTATGCAAGTATATAACCATATATGATACTTTTTTGGAATTAGGATTAATTTTTTTAATGAATCAGTTCAGTTAGGCTGACTTCATTCATTAGTGGCACATACTCCATCAATCCACTATTAGGTTGGAAAGAGAGATGCACCACGGAGATTTCCAAATATATCACACATTCTAATACTATTTTCAGCGAAACACGTTTAATTTTGTGAGTTAAAATAAAATCTCATACATTGTGGTACGGGGTCATTACCCTTCTTTCAAAAAGTCAACTTATTACAGTGTGGAACGCCTACACTTATAAGTCCAACACCCATCCTTCATTTATCTAATGTAGAACTCCGTCACAATTAGTACTGGTACTATATATATATATATATATATATAGATGTGAGAAACAAATTTTATTATCTTTTTTATTCATAAACACTTTTAAGTCCTTTGTCTTAATATTCAAATTAATTTAAAAATTCTTATCCAACAAATCCATCATGTTGTCAAGCAATGGAATGTCCGAGAATTGGTTACCAATGGAATTCGATTAATGTTTAATTAGTGTTCTGCTTCATTAGTGTTTAAATGGTCTTGGACAAGTAATAGTGCACTTGTCACGTTAAGAAGAATTGGTCGCCAATGGAATTCAATTAGTGTTTAATTACTGTTCTGCTTAATAGGTACGTCACCAATGGAAATGTCTGAGAGTTGGTCACCAATGGAATTCGATTAGTGTTTAATTAGTGTTCTGTTTCATTAGTGTTTAATTGGTCTTGGAATTCAATTTCAAGAAGGACAAGTAGTAGTGCACTTGTCACGTTAAGAAGAATTGATCACCAATGGAATTCAATTATTGTTTAATTAGTGTTCTACTTAATTAGTGTTTAATGGGTCTTGGAATTAGTGTTTAATTAGAATTGATCACCAATGGAATTCAATTAGTGTTTAATTCGATATGGGGAAGGACAATTAGTAGTGGACTTGTATATCAAGAATGGAATGATTAAAGGTATGTTTTCACCAACTCCTCTGCCTCTGCGTTGTGTGTTTTAGCGTTTCAATTTGCATTTTAGTTGAAGATCGACGATGGCCACCGACACGAGAAATGTATCCTCTATTCTGTGCAAACGCAAGATTGTTCGGTGCGCCATTAATATATTTGTGTCTTTTTCGTCATTAATATTTTTTTTATACATTTGTTGCGGTTAATCCTGTTGTATCTCTTCGACAGACTGATAGCTGGTCAATAAAATATTTGAGATAATCAAGTTTGTAGAAATTACTGCTCCAACGGTTTGTTATTGTCGATGTTTTGTTTGCCTATTTTTTTTTGAATTGAGAAGTCACATGATTGTTCTAACAAAATAAGGAGCTAACACACTTTGATTAGTATGCATATATTTGGATTTTGTTGATATGACGAATTCAACTAGACTCGGTGAGTTTTATTTGGACCATGGTTACTTTCAAATGCAAGTGAACAATAAGTGGTTGTAGTTGACGATAACGAAGAATGTCGAGACTAATATATTTCTCTATTTGTCAACTATGCTTCCCATATTTGTAAATACCTCACATGTGTTACCATCCGGTTGTGGTACTTGAATCTTGCTATAGTATCCTATTATATCATCAGAGACATTAATAACTATGACCTCCCAGAAATCGTAGGCGATCAGGCAGAATGTGCACACTCTAACTCTAGAGAAATTAATGAAGAGTTGGACGTAGTCATTCCACAAGACACCATCATGCACCGAGAAAACTTAATAAAGAACAATTTCAAGGCAATGAAAATCAACAAGGCACAAGATAAGACGATACATAATGTTGGCGTTTACCGCAACATGTTTTTTCCTATGGACAACTGTAATTTTTTGCATTGATATGTGAAATTTTATGTAATTTCCAACTAATGTGTGCTCCACTCCAAAATATTATTTAATAAACAATTACTTAGTCATACAAACCACAAAAATTTAAAAAAAGTTTTTATAACACCGAGATTACTAACTAGTATATATAGATATCTATGATAGTGCATTTGAGGAAAGTAATTAGGTAAGATGGCCAATTGGGGAAGGTTTTGGAGTCCCCAAGACAAGAAAAGGTATGAGATTGGAGGGTGATTCAGACGAGTGCAGAGCGCATGAGAAACGAGCATTTGATGAATCGCCGTTTGTGCCTGCCGACTCCGTGAATGACCTGCTCGCCCTGCCTTTGGATCGGCTCACAGGCGATCCGTTGAAGATTTGAAGTCCATTTCAAGGCTGTAATTGTTTGTGATATTGTCAATGCAAACTTTCTTCCACTGTATTTTTGCTTTTATTCAAATTTTTATGGGGAATCTAAATTGTAGAAAAGACTCGTATTTCCAAGATTAAAGTTCATGAAATACTTGTAATACTAGCATAAATAATAAATCTTGTGTGCTTGTAAATTTTCCACTGTGTTATAACAAATAACCGGCTTAAAAATTTTTATTTATGTACTGTTAAAGTTAATGCTTTAAACTACAATAAAATTTAGTAATGCTTTTGCTTCCTTTTAGGTACATATAGGAATTTCGGATTGGGTTGCCCATTTGACACTAGCTAGCTTTAAAGTATCTATCTCTCCAAAATATCTAACAAACGCATGGGATGCAAATGGTCTATGTATTGTATACCTGAATTTGGCATGCATACAGGACCGTCACCAACCTGACACTATACATATGCTTCTTGGCTTTTTTCTCATCAAACGCAACGTTTATGTCACCTTGCAAGCCTCATTCACCGATCATTAATCACTCCCAAATTGCGCCTCTCTTTTCTTTTCTTCTTTTTTTAACATAGATTGTATTAGTATATTCATGTTTTAAGGGACTTAATATTTGTGTTTCATCAATTTTAATGAGTTTGAGAAGCCAAAATGAGCACTTTAACACTCATATAATTCACTATGAAGAAAAAAGATAAGATTCTTAACCATTTAATAAATTAATCTAAACTAGTATATTATCTAAAAGTTGACGAATAAAAAAATATGTCTGGAAACTTAAGTTCTTAGATGAAAAATTGAGAAACATGACAAGATTACAAATTCAAGGTGTTTAAGTGGAACATTTCTTTGAGCTAATTCCAAGTCTCTTAGGATGATTTACCCTTCAAAGATGTGATATTTAGACATGTTAAGATTTAGAAAAAAAAACATCCTGATTAAACATCAATTAAAATATTTTTGTATCAGTCTTCTCCTATGATGTACCCTTCAAAGACTGCAAGAGAGGTGATAGGAATGTGTATATCGTTTTATTTGGCTCTTAGCCCCTTTACATACAGTGATTGTAACCATAGCAAGAAGTGTGTTGACTATCATGCCTTGTCTTAGCTAGACAAAGCAGCCTTCTCTCCCGGCTCACCAACTTCACATTTGTCATTCTATAACTTTATTATAAGTTTTTTTCTTTTTGCTAGTTACGATTTGAAGAATCACTCTAAAAATTACTTAAAAATTAAAATATATAGTTAATTAATTAGCAACCGTAATTGAATAGGGAATTGAATTAATATAAAATTTTATCTAGTCAATGTTATATAAAAAGAAATATGGGCAGAGTATGTATAGATTGACAAGAGTAGTTGCAGGCAGGCATGCGTATATAAAACGATGAGGAAGAGACGGCTACTACCATGCTTGAACTTACACTCTTTTGTTTTTAAGTTTCATATTATTTTTTTATAATTATAATATGCATTAATCAACTAGCTTTTGTTATATAAAAAAAAAAAGGCAATAGCCCTTGGTCATGCATGATGCATTTTTCTGTCGTTTTATTAAAAAATTAAATAAGTTGAAGTGTTATTTTTTGTTTCGCTATGAAAGTGACATAATAAGAGTCCAAATCTTAGATTATTTGGCTGAGATTCTTGTTTTTTCGTAAGCATATTGGGTTGCAAAACCTAGAGTATATATTAATTAATTTGATCCACTTTATGTTAAGAAAATTAGAAATTATTTTGTGACAAATTTCAATCAAGAGGCAACTTCGAAGCAAAAGAGAGCACGAACGGAATTAGGATTATTTTCACCGAGGACCAATGTTGAATGACGTCAAGGAAGTTGGTTGTAACTTTAGTAGCAAATAGATTTATGATGATCAACTTAAAGGATTAATTGTTTATTTTTTTCAAGTTCAAAAACTTAATAGTCATTATAGTGAAATTATATATATGGAATCTCGTCGGTGTTGGAATCACGAAACTTCTTATGACCACCCCTAGATCTAATCCTGAAAGAGAGAAACAAAGTACAAGGAAATTTATTTATGGTAAATATCAAATATTAATTCGTTATGTTTTAAGAAGCACTATGTATATGTTTGCAAATCATATATGGTATTGAGGAAATGTTAAAAGTAAAATTTTATGGTCTTCTAATATATTAATTTATTAGAAAAGAATAGTAACCAAGACAAAGCGACAAAATACAACTTTTAAAGAAATATACTATTTATAATTCTTCAAATATTTTAAAAATACTATTGAATTTTACAATAAATTATTCAAATTTTTTTGCCTTAGTTTATATAAAAAATAATTTACTTTGTAGCATTGAAAAAATAAGTTCCTTCGCTCATATGCATGCATGAGGAATATATATCAATGCATGATTAGGTTATACCAACTTAGTATATATATAGTAAGGTGTCTGGACACATGATATCATTAATTTAATCAATATTCCAGACAGTTGCATGTCCTAAGGGACAAAATATCATGATTACATCCAATACCCACAAAAGCATTATTATTCAAATTGACAAAGTAAGGTGACCATCACATGAAATTCGGTTCATAAATTAATTATTATCAAAATATAAAATATACATGCAATCAATCAGTTCCACATAAAATTCATATTGTAGTTCAATTACATTTATCGTATGAAGCAATAGGAAGGACAGAACAATTATGTTTACAATAACATTATACCAAAACAGAAATCAGTCACTGAACAACACAGAAAGAGACTTGACGCTCTGATACCACTAATGTAAGAATTATATATGATAAATAGACTAGATGTTCATCAGTATATACCCGATCCTCCAGCCATGGTTGCTCAAGTAGATCATCGAAACTCTCGCCCTTCTTGCTTTCAAGTTTTTTTCCACTACAAGAAAAATTAGTTTTTGCGACGAACTTTTTGCGACAAATATTCGTCCATTTCAAAAACCCGTCGCAAAAAAAATTTGGCGTCCAATTCGCCTCAAAATTTGTGATGATCAACTTTTCGTGGCAAATTTTCGGAGAAGTCAACCAACACTGTTGCAACGAATTCGTTGCAATACAAATTTTGTATTTGTTTTTAATTTTATTTTTTTGTATTATGATTATTTAATATTATTACATTATTTAATAAAAATGAAAAACTAAATGAAAATATTAACATCCGAATTAATTCAAAAATATATTTAATATTTAAATGTTAAAATGCATTAAAACTATTTAATATTTATGAACTTTAAAATACAATAACTACATAAACATATCTAATTAGTCTTCTCATCGGACTTTCATCTGAACTTGTAGTACTTTTGTGCGATGAACTCATATTTTGAAGTGGTATGAAGATGTTATTGTACCACTTAATAGCTCGCTTCCTGAACATCTTCAAACTAGGCTCGAGCCAATCAAGAATTAGGGAACGAAATTAGCTAAATTCACAATAAATTTCAGAAACATTAATACACTTAAGTACTATATTGTCGTAATCTTGATGGTATAATCATAGGCTATTTATAGTAATTAGGCTAAAGACCAAATCTGTAGGTTTTTATCAAGAGTCTGAAAAGTCTCCTACCATTAAGGGAATCTAATCAGATATTAACTACGTATTCTAGGATTCATTATTTAACATCAACACTACCATTTAGAGATATTTTGGGTCTATGTCTTATCCAACCTTTTAATAGATAAGTAAGTCACATTTACATTAATTCAATACCTTGTCTAACTGATGTATAATCTAGATCACAGTTCATTAATCACTCCGTAAAGTGAATAATTTCACTTGGTTTGTCCTTGTAAAATCACGTAGTACCATGATTCCCAATACAATATTTCACTAACATATCGGAGCCAAATGGAGGAAACTAAACGCCTGATGAGGTATATGATTTTATATTTTTTTATTCATCCAGTATTGTCAAAAAAATATTATATCGTATATGTTCTTGAAGAGAATTACATAAGATATTGTTGAAAAGGGAGGAGTCAGATGAGAAAATGTGTATGAAATCAAGAGTGTTTGAATAATTAGTCGAAAACAAAATGTCGGCTGATGAAAATTATTGCAAAATCTGCTAATTTTGTATTGTATAATAAGACAATAAACACGAATAAAATGCAAAATGTGGGTATTATAAGTCAATTAATGCATGTTAATCTTAATTAGTACTTGTTGATTAATGAAGAATCAAGACAGAAGAAAAATAAAAATTGGAGTAGAGTGGAGTATCTTCTGGACCCGTATTGGCCGGTGTGGCTAAGCAACAATAAAGCAAACCTCACCATGTCGGCTTAATCATTGTTAGTTCATGCATTATATATTAATCACAGATTCACATTAATATCTTTTTTAACAATTAAAGATAACTATGGACTTGCTTTTCCTTCTAAGCATTTAAAATCTGTTAGTGATAATCGTAGTACACAATAAGACGTTTGCAACAAATTAACATAGGAATTTAAGAACACAATGATGATTCTGCGTGAGTGTGAAAGAAATTTAATTTTTGTTTGTTTTTATAAGAAGTCGAACTCTCGACTCTTTAGTGTTGAACATATAGATTGGGCAATTATTTGAGCGAAAAGTGCAAAATTTATATAAATTGAGTAGTTCAACATATATGAATTCGTCCCAAAAATAAAATATATACGATTTTCCTCTCCCAAACTTACTATTTGTATTTGTCACTGTCCACATGACACTTATAAATATTTGACTTAGTACAAAGAACACATGAATACTTATAAATAATTTTAGTAAAAAAATACAAATTAGGAAATTTTTTAAAGTGATTTCTTTTCTGTTAATTCAATTTCAATATTCAGAATCGCAATCATCAATTGATTCTGACGTCAACTAAAATATAACTGGCAGAGATAATGGAAACAAACCCTAGACTATGATGGACTTTTAATTTTGTTTGAATTTAGATAAATAATGAAGTTGCTCTAATTTTGGCTCCAAGAGGCAAATTTTGATTAAGTGTTCATGCATGTATTTCCAAGTAAGATGCATGCTATGCATTGACATCATTAACTTATCCATACGGACGGCTTGGTTTATGCATGGCTCAATATTATTTCTTCGGCTGCCCAAATTACATTCATCATCTTCTAATACATGAATTGATCCACAATCTTTTAGGAAATTAGTACAACCTGTTGATGATCTTTTTCTAACTAAAAAAGTTTCTGAGGCCTTTTCTAATTTTTAAACAATTGAGATTAAATACTCTTATTAATATTTTTAGTTAATATGTATTAGGTAATTAAACTATAAATAAAATATTCTTTTTTATAAATACCGGTATCAAACTACCTCTCCTCTGTCTTAAAAAGATAAGAACTTTCCTTTTTCATTCGTCTTACATTGCAGGTAGTTTTTTTTTTAAAAAAAAAAAAACATTAATGGGCATGTAGCAGTAGCATCGTACTTATTAGTCCTATTAAAATACCTAAGTAGTAATTGTTAACCTTAGAAAATTATGTTATTAATTACTACATGAATCAATGAAACATAATTGAAGGAATTTAGCTACCGGTTTAACAAATAAACAGTATATAATAATAGGTTTGAATTACCTATCTCGATTCTAGCAGAGGCGTAATCCAACCAACAGCGGAAGACATCGAGGTCAGAATCGGTTCTATGTTGGTCTCGAGAGCAAATCATGGTCGGATTGTTGACGGGAGTGCTCGTCTGTTTTGCAGCCTAAATACCACGTAGGATCGGTTACTTAAGAATTAAGAGCTCACTTTTCTCTTGTTCTTACTTGCACATGAAAGTGAGAGAGGGAGAGAATGTGAAATTGGAGGAAGAGGAAGAAATGAACTCATCCCATTTCTTCTCTTTTTTTCCTACGTTCTGTGGCTTGGAATGGAAGAATCAAATAATTCATTCTTTTATCACTTAATATAAGTGATGCATGGGCCTTATGGGCTTTGCTCATGGACCCATCCAATTCCCACTCAATTGGACCTTATGGGTCCATCTCAATTGGGCTCGCCAATTGATTTTTGTCCATCGTCCCGGTTCAAACCTTGACCGACCGAGTTCGGTTCACCCGTCATAGGCGGACCGCTTTTTCTAACATCTCCCACTCGCACATGATGGCATGGTACATCATCATGTAACATAATTAACACTCACATAACCATGCTCGATCCTTTCGTCATACAGGCAAATAGACCGCGCGACCAGCATACGATAAGAGCATAATTGATATACACCTGTAAAGGATATATAACAGCTCCTTACTCAATCCTGCCAGAAGACGTCTCTTGCAGAACAGCTCCATTATATCATAGTGTATGCAACAACAGCACAATCTGCTGGAACGTATGTCTTTCCCCTAGTTCGTAACCACACAATCGTTGCTTTCGAACTTCTCGATCTCACGAAAGCTTTACTCATAGTTCACACATCACGTGACAGATCACATGAGAGCTAGCTAAGCAAACTTATGAAACTAGTGCAAATGCGTCTAGAAACAAACTTTTCCTCTTACACCAAACAACCCACATAGCCAAGTTTACTTGCCCAGCTTGTCACGCTTGGTCGAATCAGTCATGACCATTAGCGGCAAGCTAAAGTAGCCAAACTCAATTACACGCCTTGAATGTGTTAAGGGTTCTAAGGGTAGGTATTACCGAGAACCACATGTTCACGGTAGGGTCTCACACTAGAAAAAGTGAGATCATTTTTCAATTTTTTTCATTTGTATGATCGTGTATAGAGCACACATCATATGATCATGTGTTGTGGTATTCTTTCCTTCCCTTGGAGGATCGCATGTTTATACAACATTGTCAACACCACACAGAAGCTTCGGTTACGATGCATTTCTCCATCTAACCTTAATTGACATCGTAACAGGATTATTTCTGGCTTTTAAGACAAAATATGTTAAAAGTAACTCAATTTAGCATCTGATCAATTT
>CAODLS010362505.1:0-22382 GCA_948243855.1 Flueggea neowawraea
ATTTTTATAAAAAAAATTTAAATGAATAATTTTTGTATATTTTATAAATTTTAATGATTTTTATAGAGTTTATAAATTTATTAATAATTTTTATAAATTTTATTTTAAATTTTTTTTGTAAAATTTATAATTTCTCAATAACTTTAATAGATTTTATTTTAAAAATTTTTTATAGAATTTATAAATTTGTCAATAATTTTTATAAACTTCAATTTAAAAAAATTTTATAATAATTAAAATTTTTATTTTATCACTATTAAAAAATACTTAGAGTTATTTTAAACTAATACAATTTTTTTTACACTTAAAATAAACAACTTAAATATTCATTTGACAAATTAAACATAAAAAGTGTAAAAATATAATTTATTCATACAAAAAAGTTTCATTAACTCTAAACAACTAAACTTAAAATAATGATAAAAATAAACAACTGAAATATTTATTTGATAATTAAACAATATTTGGAATTTTGACCGACAATCAGTAGAAATGTTGCAAGTATTTCTTCAATACAAATAAACCTTGTATCTTGTAAGAATGTTTTTTCTCTAATAATGTTGCATAGTTTGAGAAACACACTATAATACATTCTGTACAATTGATAAAATTCTGCTGAATTTTTATTTAGAATTTTATGTATATAATCATACCCGTCTAAAGTTATTGGCCACCTAAATAAAAGGTATTGAATACTATTTTGGAACATACTAATTATCATCATTTCTTCCTCTATTTTTGTCACTTACATGAACATTAAAAAAAATAAAGTAGCAAAATGCATTAAAAAACAATGATAATAAGATTTATAATTGAATAATTTTAACTTTCACTGCTTTAATTCATAAATTATCCATTCAAAAGTTATTAGAAGTTTTAGACTAAAGTGGAAGAAAATTGTGTAGTTTTTCTATTTATACAAATTTAAAAAATGTCATGCAAAATATAAAAAATTATTGTCTATAAAAATTTATAACTTTTTTAATATAAATATACTTATAAAGTTTTTTAAAAATTTTAATTGAATACTCCTTATTTTATAAAATTTTTTAAATTTATAAAAATTATAATCCAATACAACTAAAAAAATTTTACAAATTATAATCTAATAATAGATTATTTTTAAAAATTTATAAAAGTAATTATACAGTACACGTACTTATTCTTGCCGTTCTCTCTCCCCTCGAAGCGCCCAATCTTCATATCACTATCTCTCCACGAATTTGATTGGATTGTCGTTTCTTCCATTCATTGATGCCGTTTCAGATAGGAATTCGGTTCCACGCATCAACTCGGAATTATTGTCTATAAAAATTTATAAATTTTTAATATAAATATACTTATAAATTTTTTAAAAATTTTAACTAAATATTCCTAATTTTATAAATTTTTTTAAATTTATAAAAATTATAATCTCAAAAAAATTTTACAAATTATAATCTAATAACCGATTATTTTTTTAAACTTATAAAAGTCATTAAACGTAATTGTACAGTACACGTACTTATTCTTGCAGTTCTCTCTCCCCTCGAAGCGCCCAATCTTCATATCACTCTCTCCACGTATTTGATTGGATTGTCGTTTCTTCCATTCATTGATGTCGTTTCAGTAGGAATTCGGTTCCACGCATCAACTCGGTTTCAGAAACTTCAATCCTGAATATTCCTGCATGTTCGATTCCTCTACAGGTCCCCTTCTTCTTCTTCTTTACACGATTAAGTTGTCTTTTCATTGTATTACTGCAACAAGAAAAAAGGAACTTTGTCGATGCAAAATATTTATGCGTAGCTCAATTTAATACGAAATGTACTTGAACATTGCGGTGATCATATACAGTTTGGATCTTTGACGCATTGAAGATTGTTTTGGATAAGGGACATTTATTAATGGGTCCTTTTGGTACAGTTACACTGAAGTCGGCATCGGAGGTGGTTTTTTTAAGTGTCGGAGTTTGAAAGGTCAGATTTAATGAAAAAAAAATTAAAAAAAAAAAAGAAATGAAAATATTACTTACTTAGTGGCTAAGGCTTCTATACTTATAGGTGATTGCAGCATCGAAGGTGGGTCTTGATTTGGGAAGGAGGAATGGACGGACCTCCTGCGAATGACTTTTGTTCGATTTGCCATGGCCGCTTCAATGTTCCGTGCCAGGCCAATTGCTCTCACTGGTTTTGTGGTATCTTTCCTTTGCATTTTTTTTTTGAAAGCTCCTATACATTTATTATGTATATTCATTTTGTTTTGCTATTGAGGCTTTTGCAAGAAAGATTGTGGACCTTGAAGCAAAATTAGTTGCCTAATTATCCATTATGGGATACTAAATTTTCTTGATTTGTGAAGTGTTGCATTTGGCTTAATGCTCGTTACAGGAGTAGATATAGGAAGTTTGGTCTGTATACAATCCTGAAATTGACTTTTATATTTATTTGTGTTGTTATTTCTGTATCAGTTCATGTTAAACGATAATGATTGCAGTATTTAGATTATACACGTTACCATGGCAATGGCTTCTCTGTGGCTACCATGTAAACTTTTTTGAAATGGTTTGGATGAAACTTGTTTGTTTGCATCACAAAGATTTTCTTTGTTGATCTTTAAATCAAATGAGGTCAATTGTGTGATGGAAGAAACTTGGCCCATGTATGCTTTATTGAAATTATACTTGCATCTATTTGTTTTTCAGGTCATCTGACTGTGCATCTACGTTTTATTTCAGGCAATTGTATTATGCTTGTTTGGCAACATGGATCTGCAGTTCAGCCTTGTAAATGCCCTCTATGTCGTCGGCCGATTACATTGCTGGTTCCAGGTGAGGCTTCATTAAGGGAGCGTCATAATCGTGAGGTAGCTGAGATTCTGGAAAAGGTTGAAAGGTACAATCGCATCTTTGGCGGGAGTAACAACAGTCTTATTCAGGTACACATATTTTATGCTGTTTGTGTAGCATATTATTCTGTTAAATGAAGATTTTTCTTACAAACTACTACAGTTGGACTGAGCAAAAGACAATAAAAGGAAGAGATCTATTGAACATTCTTTTCGTTTTGGCGAGCTTTATTTTTTCCCTGAACATCATTCAAGAACATAAAATTTGACGCTCAGTGAAGCTGTCTGGATAGAAATCTGTGGTAATCATATGCAAGCTATTTATAGTTGTTAGACCCATCCCCCTTATCTGTTGCAATAAAAAGTCAATGCATAGCAATATTGTGTATTGTGTTTATGTAAGATTGGTGCATAAAAGTCAATAACGTGATATTTATGTATTACTATGAATTTATTGCTGTCCGTTGGAGCCTTATGCAACAGTTGTTTTCCTGAAAGCTGAAAGTTTGCTTATATATTCACATGCAATTCTACCCCCATCTGACCTGGTTGCACTGAGAAAACAATAGAACAAAATTGGGCTTCTTTCAAATATTCGCATTGCACATCCTTGGTCACAGAAGTGACCTTTTTTGTGGGTCAACAGTCGCAGAAGTGACCTGTGTCAGACTGTCACTTGCCCTTGCAATCCATGCCTGAGGACACACATGTTGGCAATCTCAGCTCTCAGGTGTTTAATGGGAGTTACTTTTAATTATCAAGCATACATTATATTAAGTTAATTTTTCAAAAGTTGTAATAAAATGGGCCTAAAGATTGTTACTGCAGTCCAAAGATTTTGAAAATTAGCAGCATATTTTTTTTGTGTGGATATATTATTACATATTCTCATCCTTTCACTTAATATTTTTACTCCATAACTCAGCCTAATTTACGAACTCTTATCTTGTTCCTGTAGTAAACTACTTCCAAGTTACACTGGTTTTTATCTGCTCTAGTTGTGTAACTAATTTTTTTCAAGTTTCTCATACCAGAAATCCTATGTAACATCATTTTTTTCCAATTTCCTTTAAGTTTGCTCATGTATCAAGTATTTGGAAGTTTGAAAAGGTGGTATAGTAAGTTATTGTGATACCATTATTGCCATTAGAAATTATTACTGCAAGACATTGCATCTATTGTTCAGTAATAAAGGTCTAAATGATTGACCACAAATTGTGTGTTTTTTTTTTTAAAAAATTACATTGTTGCTTCAACATTCTGCTATTATGCTATATCATCAGCCAAGGCAGAGTGGGGATCCATGTCCCACCAATTCGGGGAAGTAATAGAATTCGATGCTCTTGCTGAGCAATGAGCAACGCAATTAGCTGACCTCTTTATGATTAATAGAAACATTGCTAAGATCCCACAAGATTGATCTACAATCTTGAAGAAAACCACCCACTTCACCTAAATAGATCTTATCTGAATTGATAGCCTGTACTGCCAATAAAGAGTCTGATTCCACAGTCACCTTAGAGAGTTATTCGGTCCTGAGCCATTGTAGCACATCTCTTATTCCAATACATTCAGCCAAGAAAGGATTATGTAAACCAGTGAGAGGGATAGAAGCACATGTTAAGGCTGTGGGAGTTTCATCTCTTAAGACCCACCCAATGCCTGATTTTCTGTCATCAACAAAAGTAGCACAATCTACATTAACTTTAAAGGAAATCCAAACCTGGTTTGCTCCACTTTTTAGCACCGACAAAGGAGGAAGACAACCAACTCGAGTTCTCCAAACCAAATTAAGAACTTTAGGAGGCACAACTATCTTCACAAAGTTTACACCAAGGGAAACCAGAAGAGTTGTGACCAGTTTTGATGATAGATTGATTTAGAAAAATATAGGCACTCTTTACTGTGTAGTTGCCATGATTTTCTAGAGACTAGAACCAAGAATCCTCCACCAGAGTTTGACTGAGAGTGAGTTGGTGAATTCATCCTGTGTTTCTGTCATTAAAAAGATGATTTAGCATGTCCTCATTCCATCCATTGAAAGTCATGAGGTCAGACACACTTAAGTTCTTGGAAATTTCCAGATGGGAATGAAGAAACAAAAGGGTTTTCCTGGTCAGGCAGCCAAGGATCTATATACACATGTAGAATCTCCATTTCCCATCTGTTTCCTAAATCCCTTCTTCAGCATTAACATAACACTGTAGATGCCTCTCCAAATAAAACTTGGACTATGTCCAATTGTGGCGTGGAAAATATCACAATCAGGAAAATAACATGCTTTAAGCACTCTAGATAGCAACGGTCCGGTTGGGTTAGTAACCGCCGACCGCAAAACTTGTTAAATTTTCCACATGTTCTACACTCTAATCATATTGATTTAGTTCGTAGGTTTAATCTCATTTGGTCTCTCCTATCCACAGAGATTGCAAGACCTTCCATTTCTTCTTCGGAGATTGTTACGAGAAATGATGGATCCTCAAAGATCACTTCCACTTGTCATCAGAGCACGTGTTTATATTGCAGTAAGTACATCTGTTAATGCATCAGAGTAATGTTATTTGGATCATGTGCATAACACTTGTATTTTGTAAAAGTAAATTAATACTCTTTTGATAGACCTAAAAGACCTAAAATGTGTTAGTCTTAACAAAGGAGAAAGTGTAACCATTTTGTCATTATTTATTTACGTCCAAAAACAGTTGTATATGATTGCATATTTACATAGTTAAAATCAAATGATAGCTTTTCAAGCAGTCAGACTCATTGCTTCGTTATTATCATCTTTTCTCTTAGTCTGTGTATGCATGTGCTTGTATGTCATGCTGGAGAACATTGGAAATTTCTTATAGCTGCTGTTTGACATTCAACTTATGAACTTTTGTGTCCAGTGCTGGGTCTAGGATATAAGTATGTTGTGTATGTTTTTGGAATGACATTCTATGGAGGAAAGGCCCCATACTATCATCATCATTCTTCTGCTAGACCTGGAATAGGCATCTGCACTGCTTGTTTCCTGAAAATATTCTCATATTCGTTGGAATCTCTCAACAACAAAACAAATTGCATTTGCATTTACTTGTGCATCTGATTTTGGTGCCTTGATCAATATATGAAATGGGTGCTTATTCCATTCACTATTTACAGATGATCCTAAGCGCTATCTATGTATTCAGCCCCATAGATATTATTCCAGAAGGTAACTTCCTCGACTCTCACTTTTATTTAATTTTTGAACGATGTTTATGGTAGAGTTCAGGAATTTTGATATGAACTAGTGTGTTATTTGCATATGCAGCAATTTTGGGTATAGTCGGTCTACTGGACGATCTCCTTATAGCATTATTATGTTTTCTTCATGTTGCTGCGCTTTATCGATCTGTACTCTATTTTCGCCATGGAGGTTCTTGAGCTGTGGGATAACTTTAAGCATTGTTGAAAACATGAGTTCGTCAGGAGGGAAAAAAAATCATCTACTGGATTGCATTTGTAGGTTTCTTTTTGAGTACATGTTTCGAGGTCTTCACGAAGTATTTTTGTTTTAGCTTTGCGAATTATGGGCATTGCCAGCTGCCTATTTTTTTTTACATATTTTTTTTATCTGCCCTTTCTTTTTATTTTTGTTGTTGAAGTGATTAGTGAGTATCATCCTCGTAATGGTGCTTAGATTAATGTAATTAAAAACTTTTACTGTGAATGTATGTTGTATTACATTCAAAATGCTGAACCAGAATGATCTGGTTTGCAAGATTTGGATTTACTTCTAAGAAAAGAGGTTAGTTTGGTTGCTTTTGTATAAATAGAAAAAAAAATTCTGTTCAGTTTGGTTCAAAAAAGTGAAGAACATTACAAATACTTTGTAAAAATAAAATTCCGAAGAAAACCAAATTCAATTAAACCATTCCATTTCGATTCCCCACTGACAATCAAAACTTGGATTGGGAATTGGCACTTCTTTAAGAAGGTTTGGTGGTCGCAACATTTACATATTAAACAAGCCACTAATTCAATCAAACTGGCTATATAGGCTGAAATTCAGCTTTCTACAACGAAAAACAAAACCTTAATGCATAGTTTACTCCTTGTACAATTCCAAAGTTGGGCTTCTACTCCCATATTTAAAAATTTTATTTTCACCCTTCAAACAATATTTATTAGTTACTCTTGCCACTTTCACTGATTTTACGAGAGCTGTAAAGATTGACAGTCACAGGTAGAGACGTGGAGACAGAGAGATAGGAAGTAGATGGCATCGATTAAAAGAAATAAAGCAATGCCATTCGAGACTAGCTCGAGTGGTTAATGCGTGCGATATAGAACCTGAGGCCTGGAGTTCAAATCCTATTATAATAAAAAGCATTGAGCAATGCGCATGTGTAAATTCTCTATCAGAATGTTTTCCTCATTATGGCATCAATGTTCCAGGTTATACCATCAACTTTAATCCTGATACCAGACCAACACATTCTGCACTTACAGATCAAGCTGGCTGTAATGATTCGAGAGTCACAAGCAAAGCTTCAGTTTTTTAACAATCATACACAATTAAGCTCAGTTAAACACAGCTTTCGCCCACTAGTTACCGATGAAGCATATAGAGATTATGCAGAAGAATATCATTCATTCATCATAGAACTATCATCATAGACTACTTCACTCACATTTGGATATGGAAATTTCGTAAATGCAGAACCATAACACACTGGTCATAGAGCATCCAATGATTTAAGTTAGATTGTAGAGGAGATTACTCTGGCATCTGAAAAAAAACAACTGGTTTCATTCTATGGCCATTGTATCCGCCGAGGAAGGTACAAAATTTGCTCAGGTTCAGCAAAAAGGCTCCGATAGCAACAGAGTGCATAAAAATTCATGGCTGGCTTGTTATATCACAGCTGCCAATCTATAGGTGGAATTCCCATTTGCTCCAGTAGCTGGTTTGTGCGCGAAAAATGCCTGCCAAAGTGCAACAAAATTCTCTATTTAATAAACTAACTCTTGACTTTGTCAGATATGACGAGAAAAGAAAACACTTCCCAATGGGCAAAACATGAATTTCCTTCTGTAACCAAATTTATCATTACCAAGAGTCGACATATGCACCAGGAGTTTTCATGTGAAAACCTACATATCATTAAACTTGCAGCTTCAGTCAAAAATAACTTACTTGCAGCCAAAGAAGCCTCTGTTTGCAGACAAACCAGAGGGATGTGCTGCCTTGAGAATGTGATGCTTTGTCCCATCAATCAACCTATAAAAAAAGTATTCCTTATCAGTGAAGCGGAAAAAAAAAATGATGCTCTGAGGATACAGATCAAGAAAACTTCTGTTTCTTCAAACCTATATGCTTGCGCCATGAACTTATTATGAAGTTAATATATCGAGTATTGCAATCTTATCAAATTTGAAGTTATTATTTATTCCACACATTTTCAAAAGAATCTGTATAACAATGGAAGAAGTATGAGCAGCATATGGGAAGCATGCTTGATATGATCTAACTCTGGAGGTTTACTCCAAATATATTTTCGCCAAGCTAGTAAGCTTTCCATAACATTCTTCTAAATCCAAAATGAAATCAATATGTTCTGATTCAGATGTAAATATCGTATGTCTTGAAGAACTTAACAAAGAATACAAAGATGGATAGGATTGAAGATGTGCATATTCTCAAGGGCCATGTTTCACTTATCAAATGACTATAGGAAGAATCTAAAATCAAAAGATTATTTTTTACATCAGAAATTACCTGGATTTCTCCTGTGCAAAGTTCCCCCAAAGAAGAAAAATGACCCCTTCCTTCTCTTGTGAAATTTTTCTGATAACAGCATCAGTAAATTGTTCCCAGCCTTTCTTAGCATGGGAATTTGCCTGATGACTTCTCACTGAACAGAAATAATGAAAAGAATTCAATATCAGGTTCTGACAATAAATTTCAAGCTCACGATATGAATACTTAATCAACTTAATGAGAAATATGTTTCGCAAGACCCCACATAGTGACGAAACAGAATCCCAAAACGAAATTAATTCAAAGTAAGAAACTAATCACTAACTAGACTTTAAATAGTCCTATAGAAAGAGAGGAATCGGTGTTTTGTTTACCTCATTAATGAGTCCCTGTTTATCGATTATAATTTCCCATTTTATTTTCATGTCCAATAGGAGACAATAAATAGTTTTCTGCTTTCTGAATGAAAGTAACTCAGATAAAGAGTTTTCCTGTGCTCTCGCAAGTTTTGTTATTTTCTAGGTCAACTTTTATGGCTGAATGTTCGAAAGTGCATTTCAAAACCTAGAATTAAATGATTTTTCCGGCACAAGAAGGTGACTCATTGATTTTGATTAATCCAAGCAATTATTCAATTTCTTTTCAGTGCAACAAAAATGAAAGGTGATGAGATACAATGCATATTTAAGGTTCTAACCTGTAAGAACAGTGTTGAGCAAGAGACTACCCTGCAATTCACAAGCAGACACAACAAACAGAAAGTGAAGTGTTGAAAAGTATCTTAGGAAAAAACATCAGGTCAAAACAAATGTTTTATAACCCTGAAAGATGACCAACCCCATTCTTGAATTAAAAAAGTGGTTTTGGATGTAATAGTCTCTTAAAATATTCAAACAATCAGGGGCAAAATAAGAGGACTGTGCAGAAGCAGTCAATCATACTAACAACTTTCAACAATCAGCTAAAAGTACCAAATGCAGAGGAAAAGTGCAAGCCCTAAGGTCACACATCACAAACTTGCTACCAAAACAATAAGTTCTAAGATTTCATATGTTTATCAAAACATATCCTCTAAAGTACACTTTCTACTTTTCTGGTATTGCAAACATATAAGATGAAAAAGATAAACTTCTTTTTTTTGTTAAGAAATTTGTTATCAACATTTAACAATATAAATCACTTGACCTAAATCTGATTTAATATATGAAGATAAGATTAATCCAAAGCTCAAAAGTGTTAAAAAGAAAATTGGATACTCTAAGATGATTGCAGCTACAACACTGCATCAAATCAATGGCATACATAAAAGTACATTATCTGCTAACACGAAGTAATTCACCTGAATGGCCCATGATTCAAGATTTCCATGAGTCGGAATGGAACATCCGACATCCGTCTGAAGTTCCTTAAATATGTTAACAAGACTTGAAGGGGGCCTAACTCCCTCTGGCACCGAAAAGCAGAGACCCATTGCTTGACCAGGGCCATGATACGGGTCTTGTCCAATAATAACAGCCTTGACTCTGTCAAATGGGGTGGAGTTAAGAGCATTGAAGATCAAATGCTGAGGCGGGTAGATGGGTACGCTGCCATTGCTTATCTCAGTTTCCACAAATTTGCACAGACTCTTTGCATAAGGTTTTTGCAGCTCTCCTTGAAGCACTTCGAGCCATTTCTCCTCAATTAACAGTTCCTCCAGTTTTAAATACCCCATACCATCAGCTGGAGAGAAACATAAACAAGAAACATACATAAACCCTAGATTATCAAATTAACAAGAAAAGCAACTTGAACAATAACTTCGAATGAAATCACCTTTTGACTTTGCAACTAATTGGAGGCACATTTTCTGATTTCGCTTGCATTTTGCGCGCAACTTGTTGAATTCAACCCGTCTTTTTTGCTCTAAAGAGAGGGTCGAGGAATCAGAATCAGAATCCGGGGTAGACGTGGAGAGAGCTTTGACAATCTGATTCAAGGGCTTGGCGGGAACAGGTGAAAGCTTTAGGCGCTTAGCAGGCTGGAAAAGATCCGTTATCCGTTTCGACATTGCAGCAAAAGAAAGTCCTCTGAGACAATCAAGTGCTCACTACTGGCTGTTCCATGAACCAACAGTGCAACCAACGCATTTTTAACAACCAACACAGTGTTCCATGAATCAAACACAAATGGCATTTTGCACACAACAGAATCTGAAGTGAAATATAAATGACATAAAGCATCTACACGCATGAATTATACAGAGAAACTCAAAAAAAATAAGACCAACCCATTTCATGATTTTATCTAAAGAATCCAACTTTAGCATTAACGAAATGTATCGAAGTACAAGCATGTATATGTATTTAAAGATAGATGCTCCGAAAAAGAATAGAAAAGTGAAGAAGATACCTTGTTGGGCATGAAGCGAAAGGGACGACCGGCATTGCTGGGGGCTGGAACCATGACTTGTCTCAATGTAACTATGGAGTTGAGAATTTCAAGACCAGTGGAAAGTAGCGCGCCTTGGTGGCGGGAGATTACTGGGTTCCCCACCCCTACATAGGCTTTTTTCTTGAGGAATAAAATTATTTTTAACACCAAGATAGGAAATTCTATTTTTCGGACTCTCGTGCTAAAAATGACTCTAATACAATCTCATTAAAAGGTTAATTAGTATAAAGTTAATTTATATTATAATTATATTAAAATTGAGTGATTGCATTAAAAAAATTAAATAATTATAGAGAAAAATGGACTAAAATTTAGTAATCATTAGTTTGTATGAAAAGTAGAAATGTTTTGTAACCAGTTTTCCAAACCAATTCAAAATAAATTAAGTATTCTCTTTTTTCTAGAGCTAATGGCTTTGCAATTGAGCAGTTTCCGGTTAAGGCTTTCTAGCTTATTTGATCAAAACCAGAAACTTTGAGTTTATAGTAATTTCATTTCATCGAAACATTGCATCAGATAAAAGAACAGGCAACGTTGCAAACGTTAAAAAACAAAGTCACTAAGAATTTCCATATTACAGCCACAATGGGCAAAGTTCAATCTGTATTACGTTCATCTGTCAGTTTCTGAGCATTTGAAAACACAACCCTCCCCTCCAACCCCAACAAACTTTGAGTTTCCAGTGTATGCATCATGATGATCTCCATCAAATAACAATCCTGCAACGACAGCACTAAGAATAACGAATGTAAAAACCAATTCAACCTTCCCTTGGCATAGGCGCTACGTGATTCATTTCAGCCTTCAAGGTTATCAACTGCTGGGATGGTTGTTTGTCAGCCGGGTTGAAAAAAGTAGTTGGCAGCTGTTCCACCATCTTCTTTGATATCAGTTGTAGAGAACTCCCGGTATGGATTGCTATTATGAATCCTTTTGCTAACGAACTAAGATGTTGATGTAATACGGTTGGTCGTTGAAGCATCTCCTGCTTTTGGTTTCTTTTTGTGCTTACGCTTCTTCTGTTTTTGTGCGAGTCTAGTCATATCTTTGACACTCTTCTCCCATTCCTTCTTGCTTTGCTGGTATAGCAGCATGGCAGCACGGGCATCTTCTATCTGAAACAACAGAAGTTATTTAGATAAAATCAGTAAGGTGACTTCGAAGATGAAATGGATCCATTTGAAAACTGTGAAATGTTGCCGAATCATTCTCTGCTATAAAGGGGAGATGAAGGATAGAATTACAAAAAATCCAGCTCAAAATCCCAAACTAGAAATGTATGTGCAAATACAAGATTGTGCTTCATGATGTACACTGACCTGAGAAGAGCTAAAAACAGCTACATGAGAACAATCAAAGAAGAGGAGTCAACTAAGAAAGCGAGTAAAAGTTGGACCCATACAAGCGAATTCTCAGAAGCAAACAGATTTCAAATTTTTGCGACATAATATTTAGTAATAAACTTAAATTAACTTACAAAATGACTTATATCCAAAAAAAGAAAAAAAATCACGTGATGACAAAATTAAAGTTGAACTCACAGGGCAATGCTCCCCATTCTGGATCTTGACACCAAGATACCCAACTGCTAGATGGCGAAGTGCAATTCTACGCCGTTCCCTGTTACACCAACCAGCCACATTAATTACAAACACATTAGGAGATCTAGACATATATTTATAACATGGACTTTCTGAACTTGAAAAGATCAAGGGGTAATTACTACTTGAGAAATGGCTGATACTCTGCTGTATCCCGAATATCCTTCTTGGGATGACTCAACAGCAATGCCTGCTTGAAAAGAATATTTACTCCACACAGAAAGATTCACCTCTAAGATAATTAAGCCAGATAATCATATATACCAAACCTTAAGATCATTTTTCAATGCATGGCCCACAAGGATCCTTCCTTTTATTAACTCTGCCACTTGCTTCTGAACAACTCTGAAATCCTTCGCTACCATTAACATCAAAGAATAAATGAGGCATCACAAAACTGATATCGCAGTATAAATTGTTGAAACCAAGAATTGAATCTTGCATCAAGAAGTAACTTCATATATAAAGCAGTAGTTAAGAGAGAATATCTTTTTTATTTTTTTTTCTCATAAAAAATGAAAGGTTAGCTGTTTGGCTGGTCCTAACAGCTTTTATCAACTTCCCGGTCCAGATCCTGCCTTTGCAATTATGTATAGCAAATGGCTTAAAACTTTCCACTCCATTGTCCATGGTAGAAAAATGAAGAGGTTAAAACATTATCGGACATGCATAATTGTTGGAAGATGGCGCGAAAATAATATGGCACAATGACATGGAAATTGATTAAAGCACATGTTCCAGCATCAGGATCGTATGTTCAGGGAAAGATTCAAAAGCAATTACTTAAAATAATACAAGACCACACCCATCCTAACTGTTGATATACTGTCAAGCCTGAAAAAGAAAGTTGTCAAGCCACAGCAGTTAGCTGGCTCTCTCCTTATAATTGGAATTTCATTTCAACAAATTCAGTAGACACACATATTTATGTGTATAAACAAACAAAAAAAATTCAGCTTGTCTAACCTTTTATCAAGTCTCGGGGCCGAATACCACTTATTTGAGTGCGGAAGTCAACGACTCTTTCTATTGGACGAACAAACTCATCATATATCACATTTCCCCACTGATTTACCTGTCATCATTTGGAGCAATTTAAAGTCATTAATGATCAAAAACTATGTGACCATGTAGAGATGCACGCTTGAAAATTCTGAACAAAACACAGTCCATGATCTAGTATGCATGCAATTATTTGAATGTGCATTACTTTCACTGAATGTGCTCCACAAGATATATCCATCCTTTAGTTGTTAAGATTGACAAACAAGAAGATAAGAAGTAAATCATTTTTTAATCAATTGAAGTTGAGATAAAACACTATGTTGCTTAGGTGTTTTATGCTCATGCTCACATCATATATCAAGGCATTAAGTCAAAGGAAGGCTACAAGGTTGATGGCTATTAGAAAAAAGGTATGGCGAAATTGACAAGATTTCAGACAAAAAAAATTGTATCTGTGGACTGCAAAAAGATGAGAAAAAGTTGCCACTGGGAAAGTTCACTTCTTATCATCAATAATGCTCTTATATAGCATTCACAACATTAAAAGAATAAAATACAGATTTCGTTCTTGTATATAACCAAAAGTGGAGATGCATTTTCACAAGATAAGTCATGAATTATACCAGTGTTACTCGTCCTAGAGCACTTTTGGTTCCTTGGCCAATGCCAACCATTTCACAATCCATGGCCACCACATCTGTCGCACTGTGATAGTTATTCAGTAAAACAGAAAACTCAACACTGATTCAATCAAATACAGCGTAATGGACCAAAGAACCCAACTTATAAATCAAAATAAATGGAGATTCTTTCCTGGTTAACATTGTATAACAGAGACCGTTTGCATCTCTCTCTCACAGCACACGTACATAAAAAGCAACACTCTTTATCTGGGATTTTCACAAGGAACGATACAATGTTTCATGATTTGCTAACTTCTACACTAGATCATTCATAACAGAGTTCTCAGAATTATTTTCCCCACTGAATAGGGGCAATATTCAACTTCAATCACATTATAAAAAATGCATTATATCTTGGCCCTGAAAAACGACGCTCAACCTAATCAATTCCTAAAATTGTACATCATGGTTCTAATAAATGACTCCATATTCTGCAAATTGTCACACGCAAATGAAACATTGGCAATGTAAATCACCTGAAATCATCATTGACTGGAATGAGAGGATTTAGCATAGAATCATCAGATTCTTCATCAGCTCCCTCTTTACGTTTCCCTGTAAATAAAAATAATTAAATAAGAATAGAATAAACTTCAGAAATTAAATTCATCACATACTTAAATCAGTGAAAGCAATTTTTTGCTTCTCAACGACAGTCAATAAAAAACAATATATATCTGAAAGCAACGAACATATATAACATAAAAAATAAAAAGTCTTTGAGCTTCTTTATGTTTGTCTCATTTCATGGTTCTCCTTCATTAGTCACAAATAACAACTTGCACATAATTGCAGATCAAAATAGTAGCCAATTCAAAAATAAAGAGACCTATAGAATAACAAAATAAAATCTAATCTAACTATTCGCTCTGAAACAAAAAAAAAAATGCACTTATAAGAAGCAAGAAAAAATGTAATCCCAAGTAAAGACAACACAAATAAGGTACTTTACCATGTCAAAAAATATTCGTATTACCTAAGATGGTTTTGTGGGTCGAGTCAATTCGTGGAGGTTTGGAGTCATGGTTCTTCAGCTTCTGCATATGAAACCAATAAAGATGAGAGAGAGACAGAAACACACACACACAGAGAGAAAGAAGAGAAGGACAGTTTTACTTGTTGGAGCTGAGCCCAGTTGGGATTCAGTGGTAACTGCTGCTTGGGTTTCTTCTTTTGCATTCTTCTTCTTGTGAACTCGCCCCTGTTACGTTGCACGCAGAGAAAGAGAAAAGTAGGCTTGCGACTTTGCGCATACAATGTCTCTTTACGACGCCGTCGTTCTGGAACTGAGCAAAAATCGAATCGAACCGACGAACCGGCTTGGCTTTTTTGATAAATTTCGGTCGGTTCGATTTTTCATTTACGAAGAAATTGACTTGGCTCGTTCGGTTCGGCTCTCAAACGGTTATTCTCGTTTGATCTAATTCGGTTAACCGACCATATACTCACCCCTAGTTAATGGTAGTAGGAGTAGCCGACTTTCAAATCCACAACCTGAAAAAGATAAGTTTTTATTAAAGTAGTCTAATACCACCAAGTAGGGAGAGCATTCTTTGGTTCAAATTTTACAGGAAAAATCGAAATAGCCGAATGAAGAGTGAGAATTAAACCGACCGAATCGAATAAATTGAGAGTATTAAATTGTTCAAACCAAAAAACTCAGTCGTTATTTCGAATTTTATAAGTTTATTTAGTTTTTCTCTCCTGAAGAAGCTACCCATTCATCTAATCAACCAAGCATCCCTTAATCACTTACCCAACGAACCCTCCTCACTTGCTGACCCAACCAACCAACCTAAACAATCTCATCTCACCAAGTCACTTAAGCCAGATGCCTCCTTGACTTGCTGAGTCACACAAACTCACATCCCATAATAAAACAAGGCAAAATACAAAGACAAAACAAAGCATGCAATTAAAGATTCACATCAAAGCGCACGACTCCATTTGACTAAGGGAGGGCAATTGAGCTGCAATGTGAATAGAGGACTGAGAGGGGAGTGGCAGCGACACGAACAAAGAAGAGAGGATGAAAACAGAGCAAGCAATGCTAAGTTATGATGCTGACATGTAAGACAGAGATTGATGACAATGTGAAGAAGAAATGGAGGTTCCGTGGGAGTCGAAATAGGAAGAAGAACGAGAGTTGCGTAGAGGGAGAGAAGGGGAAGTCTGGATTGTATACTGTGGAATGATTGCTACCACCGCATGTACTAAGGTCATTCTCCTGGCAAAAAAAGGCTTTTAACTTGCTAACTAGACAAATTCTTCAAGATTCAGTCTATCACCACTAAGTTATAGAGCGGACAACATCTTGCTAGTGATGATTTTTTTCAGGGATAAAGTTGATTTGCTCATCGCCAAAATCTTAGCCAATGCAGTTAATAACTGAATCACCCACAATGTTTTACTGACGTTGGGAAAAGTTAGCATTCAACCCATATTCCCTTACTGCTTTACAGGGCCTTATCTCAAAATTCACGTTCTTAATTCATCTCTGCTAATAGGTTCACCGAGTCTTCTAACCTCCTCTTCATCCAAAATCAAAAAGCTTTCCCTACATTAAGTTGTGGCGAGTCTCCATACTCTTTGGTGAACAAGTGTGAGAAAAAATAAGCAACTCTCTTCTGCAATTCCTCACTATCATAATACAAGTTCATCCCATCAAGATTCAGCACATCAACTTTATTCCTGTTAGTTCAGGCTTCTGTTTTGTTATGGAAAAATTTTGTGTTTCAGTATCCCAGTTGAACCCAATTATATATAGACTTTTGTTGCCAAATAAGCTCTTCTAGTGCTAAAACAATTTCCAACTCACCAACGAGTTTTGCTTCCAACTTATCAAAGTGCCATCCTACCCGTACTCAAGAGTCATTGAATATACTCTAGTCTAGCCATGATCCATTTCTTTCTATTATCTTTGTTCCACAACCTAGTAGCTTTAGTAAATTAGATATTAAAGACAAGATATAACTATCTGTCCCCCAGCTCTGCTTAACCATGTCATTAAATTTATCATGAGTAGTCCAAGCGTTTAAGAACCAAAAGAGTCTATAATTCCAAATTTAAAATTGCCTCTCATTCACCAAAACTAAGGGGTGATGATTCAAATGCAGTTTCGGAAGGGGAGGACCGAGCTTTCTGGCGAAGAAAGTACTGCTTAGGCAAAACGCACAATAAGCCCATAAGCTTATACTGTTTGTCCTCTAAGCCCCCCGACTTTCATTTTCACCTATTCCACCCTCCAACTTTAGAAAACGCGACATTTAAACCCAAAATCTTATTGTCTTAATTTTGTCAACACTTCAAATGCATTAAAAAAAGCATCAATAAGCCTTTGGACTTATTCCTTATATTCTCTAAGGCTCCTAACTCTAGTGTCTAACCAAACCCAATCCTTAGTTCAAGAAAGAAAAACCCAGCGTCACCTCACCCATCTTCTTTCATGTCGGCCCACACCCAAACCCTTCTTTGATCTTTTTCACCACCAAAACCACCACTGTAACACCTCAGTTGCCTTAAAAAACCTTACAATTAATGTAAAACCACAACAATCACAATTCAATTCACTACCAACACTATTAAAAGCAACCATCAACAAAACTAAATCAACACCATCTTCAATCCAGAGAGAATGTGGGTTGGGGAGCAAGGGGCGGGGAGAGAGAGGAGGATAAGGGTTTGGGTCTAAGTTTGAAAGGTTTGGGTTGGGATGTTTGGTTTTGGGTTTGAAAGGTTCGTGTTTGGTTTTTTGGCGGTGAAAGAAGATGAGTGGGGTTGGGTTGGGTTTTCCATTTTTGAACTAAGGGTTGGGTTTGGTTGGACAACTAGAGTTGAGGGGCTTTCAAGGATAAAAAGTATAAGTTTAGGGGCTTATTAATTTGTTTTTGAATGGATTTTAGGATGTCTAGATGAAGTTTGAATTGCACCTAAAAGTTAGATTTTGGGTTTATGAGCATCTCCAATGCTATTTTTAATTTTTCATTTCTCTTTATAATAAAAAGTTATTTTTTAAAGAGCATCTCTAACCATTTCTTTATCTCACTTTTTATCTTTAAAAATAATATAAAAAATGAGTTTGACTAGTTATTTTTATTGAGTTTAAAATAACTCTTTATTTGGTTTATTATTAATGAAATTTCTCTTTCTATATATTTTATTCTCATTTATCAATCACTTTTGATTTTTTTATGAATTTTAACAAAATAGAGAGTTGAGTAGAGAATAGTATTAAAGCAGATATTTATTTTTAATTTATATAATTATTGATACTATCTATTTTCATTGAAAGTGCTAGTTAAAAATACATAGAACCATTAGAGATACTCTAAGAGTTTGATTGGTTTAACTTTCCGGTAAGTAATTTCCTAGAAAGTTATTACCTGGAAGTTACTTCCTACAAAGTATATATCAATTGTATTTGGTTAGAAAAATAACTTCCCAAAAAGTTTGATATTTTGTATTTTGTTGGCAATCACATTTCTTAGAAAGTTATCCTATAAATGTCTATAATACATTTGTTATTAAACTCTATAAAACTAACAATAAAAATAATAGATCGAATAATACCCTTGTTATTATTAAATTTAAATGAATAATACGAGAAAAACTAAAGAAAAAATATTTATTTTTATTACATAAAATATATCTCTCATGAAAATAAAACTATAATTAATTGTTCATATAATTCTATAATGAATACTAATTTTTTTAAAATTTGATAAAAAACAATTTATTTAATTAAATAAAATATTTTATATATAATATATTTTGAAAATCTTAAAAATATAAAATATTTTTTGTAACTTCTATAAAAATTGATCTTTATAAAATAATCAAAAATTTATTTATAAAATAATTTATAAATTTTAGAAACAAGTAGAAATATGTAAGTAAATAGTATTTTAAGAATATATTCATAAATATGCATTATTGGCACTAAGAAAATTAGACTTCCTGAGGTCAAGTGAAAATCAAGAAGTTGATTTTCTGAAAAGTTCAACTTCTTTTGTTTAATAAAACCAAGGAAGTTCTCAACTTCTAGAAAAGTTGTATTTCCCCACCTTTGTGACCCCTAACCAAGCAAGTCTTAAATATCATATTTTTTAAAGTTGGAGGGTGGAATAGCCAAAGATGAAAATGAAAGTTGGGGGCCTTAGAGCATAAAAGGTTGTTCAAGGGCTTGTTGATGCGTTTTGCCTATTTTTATAACTAACAAGCCATGACGCAAAAGAAAGCATGGAAAAGGGATAATTGGTACAAGGAATTAGGGTGAATTAGATCCATAACATTAATGACCACATCACATTCCAAATTGACAAGAGAAATACCCTAAAGTGTTCAAGAAAAAAGACAAGAAAATACACTAAAAGTAAGTGGAATAGGAATTATGCAATTGTAACATAATGGAAGCACCTTTGGTCACATCCAGTTTCACAAAAAAGAAGGCATCTTTGGTCATATCATTTAAGAAAGAACAAATTCACAGGTTGCAATCCAACTTTGCACCTGCCTCGAAGTAGTCTACTCTCTTCATAGATTCTCTCAAAGGTCAATAATATGATTCCCATTTTCACTTTATCACAATTTCATTGGAGTTCCAGCAAGTGGTAATCTCCGATTTTGATACTGACACTGTAATACTATTTTCCGCTAAATCTAAAACAAATTTAGACAATTATGTGAATATATCACAATCTTTTCAGTTTTAATTACTAATAACATCTCTGTAGGAAATTTTTACTTTTATTAATAAAAATAATTTACTCTTTCTTTTTTACCAATAGACATGATGGATTCGACTCTCCGTTGGAAAAAATAAAATAAACTATATAAAAATATTTTTTCTAATAGTTTTAAATTAAGGAAACCAATAAAAACAACTATTTTTGTAAGAATATGATTATTGTTTGAATTGTGATTTCAAACCCATTAAGAGGTTGAAAGATCAGTCTGATCAGTTAGAGCTTATCTTCTTTTATGATTTCAAAGCCTAGAACTTCGAGTTCGACATGAGGATGTAGAGAATATATATTAGCCGGTTTAAATATGTAAGGATTAATGGTCAATTATATTAAAGTTGAGGGATGAAACGAGTAATTATCCAAAAAGAAAGCACCAAAGTTGTCCATTACTGATAGCGGGAACCATCAACGGAAAACAGAACTGGGTGGGTGCAAAGAACATAGTGCTATAGAATCATGGAGACTTTGGCAGGAAAGGATGCTTTAAATTGTAAATAAACAAAGCCAGTTGCAGGCAATACAGTTAATCAAACTCAAAAAAGACTCAGACATAGCAAGAAAGTCTTGAAACACAAAATACCGGCAGCATGGGAAGAGGAAAATTCAAGCGCAAACCCACTGGCTATCGCCATTTCTCCACTCCTGAACAACTCCGTACTCTCTCTCTCTCTCTAGAAATGTTTGATTTTAGTTACTTTTCGAATAATGTGAGATCCATTTGTTTGCATTGTTTATGTTCATGTGATTCTGAATTTCACTTGGTGGTGTTCAGAGAAGAATTGGGTTGTCTCCGATTTGTAAAACCAACTTCTTCTGATTAGAAAAGTAACCGAATTTCTTCATAATTGATCAAAAAGTAGTAAATTTTAACTTGTTTAATAGAGGTTGTAATTTTTTTTGGACGATTGTTAAAGTGGATTATAATTGTTTTTTCAATGATTTTGTTTCAATTCAAACGCCTTAAGTAGAACTACAGTCTACAGACAGTTCTGTGCCATGGTATATTGGTTGACTAATTTTCAGGGTTCTTGTGTTTGGTTTTGGGAATTGCAGTCGCCAATTTTTCTCCTCGTCCTCCTACTTTTAAGCAGGTATCCTCTCTGACCATAATAAATAAAATCACGATATCTGTTATATGCTTTAACAACATATTGAAAAATTTGTCCGGTTTCAGATTTATAGACTATTTATGACAGTTTCTATAGATAATTCTTTTCTTGAAAGAAATTCTGGTTATTTTCTTGAAGAATCTATAGAACTCCTCTAGCTAAGTGTAATAATCTACTGTATGATCAGTTTTCCAGAGCAAGTTAAATGAACGGTTTTTCATTTTTCCGACCAAAATACACGTCAGATTATGTCTTCATACAATGGCAACGGAAAATTATTTCTTCTCTGAATTACAGGAGCAGGCCAAATTGGAGATAGAAGAAGAATCTGAAGAAGATGTGATAGAAGAATCCGAGGTCGTTCTGCTGTTTGTAAAAAGAAATCGTAAATTGTTGTTTTCTTTTCATTTTTGTTGATTTTGAAGGAAAATTTTGGCAGAAACGGAAAGGCATTCAGGAGCTAATTGAGATTGAGGATCCCAATTTAATGAAACCAAAGAATTTGAAGGCTAGAGATCTCAATGTAAGTTCTGATGACCATTTCAGTACATATTTCTTTTCATAAGAAGTCAAAATTTGGCAGTAATCCATCTATTCTTGTCCAGATTGGGAGGCCAACTGAACTCTCAAGGCGTGAGAGGTTAGTTTGAGTTTGATAGTTAATCCTCCTAAAAATCATTTTAACTTGTTGAGATCCTTAAATTACCATTCACAAAGAATCTAGTATGCAGTTTTGCGAGCTAATTTTCTACTTCAAGCATTTGAAATTTGAAAATATTGTGAGGCGTGGCAAGATAAAAACTGATCCTTTATGTTATGCTCCAAATTTTCTGTCCAATCAGAAGTTTAGACCTTTATATGGAAATAAACGAGACGAATAAACTCACCATGCAATGATTATGTTAGGTCTAGTAAGAAAAAATTTGAAATTGATGAATTATTCAAAGTTTTCCAGAGGGGTGTGTGTTACTGAATTTGGGATGATCTTACTCAGGAGTGTTAAAACAATTTTGGGCATATATTGCCTCTACTCCTGATAATGCTCTGGCCTGTCCTGCTCTGCATTTCAAAACATGATTTTTCCGAGAGATGTATTTAGCTTCTGTTGAAAAATGATTGCTCCTGTTCCAATTTTTGGTGTAAGGAGATGTTGGGACCCAAACACACAATTAAACCTACACACGAAAATAAATAATAGAGAAAAGAAACAACACACAAAATTTTTAACATGGTTCAGTATCTCAATAGAC
>CAODLS010362532.1:0-15543 GCA_948243855.1 Flueggea neowawraea
CAATCTCAAATGCCATTTTGCACTTCTATTGCATTAATCCATACAACTTTCACTGAGATGAGTGAACCGCTAATATACGCGCATGTTCGTTCTTGACTTGTAGGGTTACTAAAAGGATCATCATCGATTCATTTATCCAAAAATGACATTGTGAGACTTTATCCGTTTTAGACTTATACATTTTCAAAATGCTCCCACTGGGTTCAAGCTCCATGTGAGAACTCCCATTAGGATCAATTTTCCTACTCCCACTGAAAAATAGGAATCTTGCTCTCACTCAAGTCAGGATCAGGAACATCCACACACGCTTGAGGTAGATGAGATAAATGTTGAATCTTTCCAAGACTTTGTCGATGTATCTCTTTCGAAAAACGAGATAGCAATCGCTCAGATCGATCTCTTGAGATTTTAAAATCCAAGGATGTAATCTTTCAATTTACATAGACCAACTTTGTTTATCATCCCTTATCTTCCTCAAGAATTCTCCCACTCGGATGGAGTGATCCTAAAGGTATTAGTTCCTGAATCTTAAAGAAAGTGAAATCTTTTCCACATTATCCCAGGTAAGAAATCTATTCACCAAGAATATGATTTCTTGTCACTTGTTACTATGCCACTTTTATTGTCTCAATAAGAAAGTATCATTTTTTGACACAGTAAGGTAACTAACACCTTATGCCACTTAGTCTTTATAAACTTAGGAATCATATATATTAGCAATACATCTTTTGGTTCTATGTGGTTTAGGTCACGCACTCGACCAATCCACAACCATGAGACGTAGAAGTAATAAACTCAAAGGAAATATGGATTTTGAACATTGTGGTCTTTACCATTGTAGTTCTCACCATATTAAGGAGGGTTTATTTCTCCTCTCCTCTGTACTTATTATTTACAGAGTGTAAAAATGAATAACTTATGTTCACTTCCCTTTCATCACATAAAGTTTTGGTCTCATCTTGTAGACGTTCACAATCTTAGTCGATCCACAAAGCTTTATTTGATTCTTTTCTTGACTTTTAAGAAGTAAAAACTAACTAGACTATCCTTACTTATGAGAAATTAAATAAATATGACCGCACCTTTCACAATCATAAATACAAAAGTGATGAAGCGCTAGGTCGTAGTCTTACCCTCTCATTCTTTTGACATCAAACATCAAAAGTGGATTAATAGCAATAGGTATTTAGCTCTAAGACCTTTTAAAATGGTTTTCTCTCTAGTATTTTCTTATTGCAATGCTCGCAATTAGATAACTTGAACTTACACAATTGCCTAATACTCCCACTTAAGCTAATCGATGTACTCGATTTTGCCAATGTGGTTGAGTTGTGCGCATTAACTTCACATAATCCCTCATGACCACATGAAGCAACAACAAATCAAAACTAGGATTTCCAATACTTAGGTACTTTACCTAATTAAGAAACCACTTTTAGTCCATAAGTAGTCATACACTCAAACACAGCCTAACAAATACCGTTGTGTTAGAACACAAATTGAAGGCAAACTTCAACAAGTTCTTGACGAAATCTAATGCAAGAAAATATTTGGCTCTTGTAAAAAGCTAATTCGTACATGTCAAATCATTAAACTCTCACTTTTGAGTTGTTCCTTACATTCTCAACTTATTCCTTCCTTGAACTAGTTGAAACTTAATGAAGTCACGTCACAACTTCATTGTGAGGATCCTTAAAATTGAATAAACTGTTAGCCAACGACGGAATTCAAGTTAGAACATTAAACAAGGTAACTCTACTAACTCGCATGAGTTTTTGTAATATACCCTCAAAAGTGTATCATCTCACATGTGATGTGTCTTTGGCAGTTGACATTTTACTCACAAAATGTCAAAGTTGTTCATGTTCAAGGATTTTCTCAAATTCTGTCTAGTCTCTCACTTCTTAAGGACTTAGGTGCTTAAACATTTTTCCTTAACGTTGTATTGGAATTTATCCAATAGAATAAGACATCATCAAATTCATCACAATTTCATGTTTGAGATAAGCGCGGATTAGGTGCAACTCAATTTGCTCATAACTTCTACGTACGAAGTGGATAACAACTTGAACCTTGTCCTTGATCAAACTATGACCAGTATCACTACCTCTCTAATCATGTAGGCCTTACGCTCTACTCACTTGATTAGGACATTTGTAACAAGTATCAACATTGATGGTTAAAGACTGTGAACTCTAGTTATTGTCTTGCCAACTAACTTCTCTTTAAATGCAACTTGCAAATGTATTGCATCTTGATACTTGCAAACTAGCCAAGTGAGCTCATCATCCTTTGTACTAAGAAGATCATGGATGTAATGGAATTTCTTACTCCCATGTCTAAAAGAAATTTTGGTCCACAATGTTGAGTGGTATTCTACTCCTATTTGAATTCGGTCATAACCAAGTTCAAAGGTGCACAAGCTCTTTTGCTCTTAGAGTAAACGTTAGATTTCCATAATCTATGGTTTACGATTGTTTCCGCACAAGCTCAACATACGTTCTTGTATGGCTCAGCATCAATCGACTTTACAAGCAGTGAATATTATAAATAACATAACAAACAATCAAAACATAGTTGCACACAAGTAATTCACAGCAATACACTTATATTTACTATCCAACCAAAATTAAACTAGTACAGTCTCTTATTAAGCTTCAAATCAAAAAGTATACTAGGTGCACAATTATCATCTCAGTCATAATAATCAACCATACTACATTTAATTTTATAGACAGTAAATAATGAATGTTTGGATTCACTTTTAAAATCTACTCGAATTAGGAGAATCCATGTTGGTCATCTCAATTATCAAATCAAACTTAATAATTGGTCAATATATTCAACAAACAAAAATATTGCACATTCAATTAAGGCAAATCAACACAACAATCAGCCAAAATTAATAAATGAATCATTATCATTTATTGAACCAACAGGCAAGACAATCCAAACAATTTATCTCAATGTTAACATACGTAAGTTAATATTGGGCAGCATCAATACACGAACAATGCATATAAATATCTCCTGAATAATACTACACGAATATAGTATTTAACCTATGTCTACCAATTGGTTATACAATGGAATTTTCCTAATGTTTTAGAATAGAATTCGTAAGTTTTCATGTCAACTTATTAAGAATCTTATTAATCATACGACCGCAAATTGGATACTTCCACTTCTCACAATCTTTCTTTGCGATCATGCTGTAATTTTGGACATACAATTCTCGATGTGTTATCATCTTCTAGAATCTCTAAGTATCTTTCCTCGACACTTAGGGAAGTCGTATTTTCACGAAATTCTAGTATGGATCAATAACTTAACCAATATTGGTGATGAGTACTCATAATCTTTTATGAAGTAATAAAAACTTTCATCACCCTCGTGCACTTAATGCACGATTATTTTCTTCCCATTACGACCACCACCATCCCAAAATGGTTTCTTTGGGAGTCGTGAAAATTATTTCTTAATTCACACTATACTCAATACAATATGATTTTATCCCATTTGGAATATTTGTAACTAATTACAAATAAAATGGGTATTATACATTTTCACGTATTACCCAAATAATTAGAATCACTTCTCAATTATCTAAATGAGAACCATATTTTCACTTTTTAAAATTTAATTTTTTAAAAACTAATTTTAGAAAACATATTTTTCACAATTTTTAAACAATTTTTAATACTGGAAAATTTGGAAAAAATAGTTCTGCAACACAAAAAAATTGTGAAAAATATGCCAAAAATTCCAAAAAAATTCAAATATTAATTCTGTAGAAAAAAATAAAAAATTATTGGTCAAAATCGGGTGCACGCCCCTCGACAAACTCACACGAACGTCACGTGCCTTCACGAGAGGCGGTCAACTTCTGCCATGCGTCTATCCGCGGTTGGTCCACGTGGATGAGATGATGTGTCGCCACGTAGCACAAACGTCCACAAGGCAATCCGTGGCTAGTCCTGGTTGTTGACGCGTCTATCCAGTCAGCATTGACACGTGTCAATGACTTGTATGCCTATGTGGCACAAATTTTCGCGTGTCTGACACGTGTGCTAGTCTCATTGGTCCACGTGTCACTTGGTCAACGTTGACTAAGCTATCAGCCTCTGACACATGTCGCCATCTGAGTGGGTTTTCTAATTTGATCCAACGAATCAAAGAGTGTCCCGTAGCTCTATTTCATCAGATGAAGAAATTCATCTGCAGTCGCCTCACTCAATGTAACCAGATCTATTTTTTGCCGATTTGAGGGCATTCCTGGAGGTTTCTGGCCACGAAACTTGGTCAAAATATGTTTTAGGAGTCGCTGATCTCAATGGTGGTGTCCGTTTTTTGAAATTCGAACTTTGAAAATTCGGATCCAGACGGACTCAAAGCAAATTTTGCATTCCAAGCAGAAATAAATCACACAAAAAATACAGTAGACATTCCAGACCAAGACCAAAAATAATTTCAAAACAAATCTGATACCAATGAAGGAATATGAGTACCGGTCGACAGATAAACAACAACGAAGGCCAGTTTGACTTCTCGACTTCTTGGCAGCGGAAGAACAACAAGGAAAGATGCGGACAACAACAGGAAGTGATTGATTCATCGTTGGTCTCATGAGTAAACCATGATCGTGTTGTTACCGATGGGAATATTCGTCTTTTGTGCAATCTAAATGCCACACGGATCGACAACTGATGAAGAATGGATTCATCTCTTTTTAGGAAAGAGAGGGACGACTTGTGCAGAGGAAGAAAAGAATGTAATTGGTTTCTCTGCTTCTAAAAAGAGGAAAGTGGTGTAAGCTAACCCTAATGGGTTTAAGTGACACTTTAAATACTTAAGCCACTTGGGCTCTTCTACACATTATGAGGCTCATTCTTCCAACTTAATCAATTGAACTTATCCATTGATCTCGATCCGTGATCTCGGTTTATACCTTGATCGACAAGGCTTGGTTCACCCGTTATAGGCGAACCGCTATTTTCAACTGTTACAACACTATTCTAGAATAGATTACTTACATGCAGTGAGCAGTGGAATGGGGAAGGTAGCTGGGAATTAGTAGTGGGTTTCGGCCATTTTGCCTGGGAGAGAGGATAGCCTCTTGAATTGCTATTTGGGGATAGGCTCTCGAATTCTTATTTTGTTACCATGTTTTCTCTTTGTTATCTTCTATATAAGTATTTTAGTTTATTTCCTACTTTTTACAGTATTTCTCAATTATAGTAGGTCCTTATCAAGTTGCTATTTAAATTGAAGAAAATTGCAACCATTATAAATTTGAGCTTTTTAGTAATTAAAAATGCCATTTCTAAAATCAAATTGTTGGATCTATTAATAGCATATCATTTTTTTCCTTTTTGCCATGGCATTCAACTGCATACCATATCAATTAAGCTGAACAATACAGACTGTTTTATATAGTGTATTGCTTTTATTCAACTGCAATTAATTATATATAGTGGATTGTTTTGTAAAATTCGTAACAGAGTAAATGTCTGTAACAAATATTGCCACTTAAGGTTAGCTCAAATGGTGGTTGTGTCTGAAAAATGCAGAATCCGCGGCAAATGAGCAACTCTTCTAACAACCTTACTGAGCCAACATGATGTTCTTCCCAAACTTAATCAGCCAGGACCGACACAAACATTCAAACCATTACTTCTGCATATCTATATTATTAGTACTACATGAACATGAATGACGTCCAGCCTGAGAAGCACATGCTCTTCCTTAGAAGAAGCACAAACCATAGTTCTTCCTTGGATGAAATATCCCATTCAACCTTGCTTAAGACTTAGCATCTTTCAAATGAAGACTTCATTTGGTGCAATCCATTCTTAGTCTGATCGAACAACGCTTGAAGCTGACATACTGTTTTCAGAAAAAGAAAACATCAGTGCAGTAAAAGTTACAACAAAATGGCAAGAACAAGATTATGTAATAGTGCAGCAACAATAAGGATACACGAGCATCTATATAACCCGAATTCAATAAAATTGACGGAAATGAAAATGATTAATTATACCAAATAAAAGTTAAGAGCATCTACAATAAGGGACTAATAAAGGAGTCATTGGTCCCTTGTTGTATTGGTCCCCCATTGTTGGAAACCAATAAAAGTTGGGGTAATATCCTAACCCAACTGCACCAACCTGCTTAAACTAGACCCCATCTAATTCAATCCCTTTTTTATTATTTTTTAAATTTTTTAAATTTTTTATTTTTTTCTTTCTTTTTTGTATTTCCTATTTTTTTAATTTATTGGAACCCAACGGTCATTTCTTTTTTTTTTGTTTCTTTTTTATATTTTAATGTTTTCTTTTTTCTTTTCAATTTATTTTTAATTTTTTTAATATAATAGTATTAAAATATTTTATTAAATTATAGATGGAAAATAGTTTATTTTTAATAATATTTGATGCACTTTTATTATTACGCATAATATATTTGTAGTAGTTCAATTTCTATATAGTAAATTTTGATTTTTTAGTACAATTTAATTTTTCTATTTCAAAATTAATTATATTTTTGGTAAAAAAATAAAATGTATAATTTTATTTTTAAAATTACTTTATTTTTCTAATGTAATTTTACTTTTTATGTAATTTTATTATTTGTATAATTTATTTTTTAAAATGTATCATTTTTTCACTAATTAAAAATATTTAATTGTTTGTGTGAAAAAAGTATATTTTATGTAGTATATATTATAAAAGAAAATTGAATAAAAAGTAGAGTGATAATGGGTCACATACAATAATCCAATAATTGTCTAACTATTGGAGTAGAATAATCCAATAAAAAAAATTAATAAAAAATTGATGTGATAGTAATATGTCAATAGATTGGACCTAAAATGGATCCAATGCTTATAGATGTCCTAAAATGTTTCTCTACACAACACTAACAAATCTTTTGTGTTTTAGTAAAATTTTGGACCCCTTTCTTAAAAAACTACTGTAATTCTATGAACAAATGAGTCCAACCATTATATGTCTCGAACTTGCAACTTTAATATTATTCTCCATGCTAAAAGAAAGATCCCAGTCTTGGGGGTTGATATTCTTGAAGGCGTAAAGTACTTTTCTTCTTTGCTTATCTGATTGGATTGCTGTCTCTCTCTCTCTCTCTTTCTCTCTTTTCCTTCAATAGTATGAGCAAATGCATGCATCATATTGTTCTCTGATGAAAGTTCATTCTAAATGTCATTTATGTTATTAACCTGGCTTCATTAGAAAATCTCCGGTATATATCTCTTGCATTTCAAATAAGATTAAGTATAGGACTCAGACTAGTCACACTCACAGTTTATAATGTTCTTGTAATATTTTGCTTGTATAATCGCATGATTGAATTCTTCCTTAGTGTTGATGAGAAAATAAAGTCCTCTATCATATAAACATACTTTAAATATACCACGACAGTATATTGGATTGTTATTTATATGTATTATTTTTTTAAATTTTGGGTTCTGTGATTTATGTTTCATATTTTAGGACATTAAAAATCAATTGTGATGGATATTAAAACTTTGATTCTTCAAAACGTTGGAACTCCACTTTGTGTTCCTTGAAGGGATTTTATTGACATAGGCCGGATTGCTTCCATTGAGAATAACCATAAAGGTATTGATTATGCAAAGAAAGGCCAGAGGGTTGCCTTAAAGCTGGATTCTTTCAGATTGCCGGCTCCAATCCTGAAGAGCAGCAACAAATGGTGGGCAGACATTTTGACATTGATGATGAACTTGTTAGTCACATTTCAAGAAGGTCAATTAATATTCACAAAGCTAATGATCGGGTAGTTTGCTCCTTTTGTCTTTTTTTTTTTTCGTGGGACGGGTTGGGGTCAGTTCAGTTGGTTAATTTGACTATCCACTGCAACTTGCTCATTCTATTACCTTACAAACAGGATGCAGTCACCATTGAGGAATGGAGGTTGGTCGTTAAACTGAAGAATCTTTTCAAGATACAGTAGACATGAATTCTTCAAGTGCATCCAGGGACGGACCGAGATCTTATATATATATATATAGTTTTATTATAAGATAAGGTCTTATACATCTCAAGAATTTTCTAGAAAGAGTTAGTTATTTTGTTCAAGTTGTCATGCAAGTTGTATAGAAGTAATTGTCGTCCTAGAGCAGCTCCTCTATATATATTGTAATCCTTCATTAGCAATGTAATTAACTTTTCACGCTCACAAAACATGTTAATACATATAATTTTACTATAATAATTTTTAAGATTCTGAATTTAAAAAATTAAATAATTAAGTCTTTAATTTGATTATCGTTTATTCGTTTATCATTAAAGTCACTGTAAATTTCTATGACGCAATTTTTCAATGATGCCCCAGTTGGATGAAAATAATACTGGGTTCGCTAATGTGCATCCTTATGGTGACTTCCAAGGGCCCCATCAGTGATGAGGATTTTTGCTGGAGATATTCCCAATTCAAACTGAAACTCTCACCAGATAGGCAGAACTTGGAGATCGGATTGCCTGAGTATATGTCTCCAGAGACGCAAGACCATTGTCAGACTGTCTTGCCGCCATATTTCGAAGTCATGTTGTTGTTAATACGCTGATATATACGTGGAAAGATGAGGCAATCTTGGGGTTGCAGAGCAGAGATTCCTTAACTATGTCAGTTGATCTCTTTCACAAAACTACCGTTGACAATTCTTTCTTTGGTCGGGTACAAAGAGTCTTTGTTGCTGCCTCTTGTGATTTTTCTGGTACGTTGATAGTCCAGAATTTTTGCTTTGGTATGTAAAGAAGTATGGAATACAATTTTTGCCTAGTTCATGTAAGTGGATCAAAATTTGTTACCTTTGTGGTCCGTATACTTGTAAAGGCATATGATTAACCATAAAGTTGACTGCTGCATACACCTTGGCATTTCGACAAGGTTCGGATTTGAACCCGCGACCAAGGCTTAAGCTGGAACAGTTCGTTGCCAGTTGATCCAACCCACCGGTGGTAACTCTCTATATATTAAACTCTATCTTCTAATGGTTATATTCTTCTTTTAGACTCTATTATAGAACTCACAATCACTTCACTCCTCATTTAATTTTTTTATAATATACAATTCATAATAAATATATTCATTTAACATACTTAATTTAATACTTTATGTAAAATAAATTATATTCAAGAAATTATTGATGCGAATTTTTGGAAAATAATATTTTTTGAAAGTTACTGTCTGGTGAATAAATATGAAAAAAAATTAATAGATTAAAAAATAATTACTTTCTAAGTCCAAAAATAATAAAATACATTAAGCAAACGATGCGTAAGAAAACATAAATAAATTAAGCAAAATGATAAATAATACTAATTTTCATCATCAATCATTCCAAAACGATGCATTAATTCATGTCATATTTTGCTTTGATAATTGCACAAAATTTATTATGAGTTTCACATTGTTCGGAGAGTCATTACCGAAGTATCCTTCATCAATATGTCATAGTCGACGAGCTTCTCCATCTGTTGTCTCATTTCTAATTTTGCTTTTATCTTTTCTTTTCATTCATTCCATTTTTCGTTCCAATCATGTGCGGTGCTTTTTCCAGTATCATTTGCTTTCCCTTTCCCAAAACATGGAAAAAAATACGGATAGTTTTGAGAATTTGAGGAATTATTTGTATTAGAGTTTTGGGGAAAAATTGCTCATAGTTTGGATCCATTTGACAATGAAAAAAAGATAAATGTAAATAAGATTGTGTGTGAATAATGAAAATGATGGTATGCATTTATAGATGTGAAAAAAAAACCTTTGAAATGGATTAAAAAATCAAAACATACATTTGTAAATGACCGTTACAAAAAGTAATAAAAAATAAAAATAAATAAATGTGGATTCAAAAAAAACAAAACACACCTTTTGACTTTTACCAAAGGTTAAAAAAAATTGAACCGTTTCAACGGCCCAATAATATTGTTTTATGTGTCTGATATAGACTAAACACATGAAACTCTACGGAGTAGTATATGATATGGGGCTCAATAGACCTACTATTTAGGGACTATTTAGCACCATTAATCACACCCAAATATCTTGTGCATTACGCATGCGGTAATAAAGCCGCGAGTGCAACTAGAGCTTTTATAAATTATCTTTTGTTAACGTATTTTATTTTTCAGTTTTCACCATTTCAGCTTTCTTGCTGCATAAAAGGTCGATGGCCAAAGCCTTGCCATGATGAAATTGATAAACTGAAAACTTATTTCTTCTTTTGATGTCTTCTATTGGCACCCTAGCTATTTCGTTACAATCGCATAACATAGTTTATAGATTCATGATTTCATAGGGATAAATACGAGTATTTCAGCAAACTTGTCTTCACGTAATTAACATTGAATATAGTCATCAAAGAAAATAAGAACTGAAGCGAATTTTTTGCTTTACTATTCTAAGAATTATTTCTTTTGGTTTTGTGGAATTTTTATTTTACCAAGAGAGATATCATAACATTCATATCAAAAAATCCCAGAGGGAGGGAGAGAGGAACATCTTTGAAGCCCTCATTTTACTTGATGTGAAATAGGTTTCAACCATATGAATCAAGTGCAATACATTTATCGTCCAGTTCATAAATCAAACGAACCGAATCCGCCCTTATAGCACAACATGACAATCCTTAAAACAGAGTCGCTGTCAAGACTACCGGAAAACGTCGTACTGTCACCAGGATCGATGCAAATATGTTGTAACCAGTTGAAAAATCCCTCCTCCACCACCGCTATCCGTGGCTTCATAGGGTGGCTGTGTTGGACCTCATTATGGTAGCCAAGATTTATAGATATTAACAGTCGTGGCCAGAAAAATCAGCAAGACATACTGAATGTAGCGTATAATAAGAAAAAAAAAAACAAAGAAGTCATCAACAATGACGTACAACAAGAACAGCTCCTTGCAGTTGATGATTCTAAAGAAGCCATCAACAGCGAATTTTCAGTGAATATTCATGTGTGGAACTACAAAGCAAAATCATAGATATTCACCGCCACCATCATCCTCTATAAAAATAGAGGGAATCCATACATAAAGTTTGCAGATAATGAACTCAATACATACCCAACTAGACCTAAAAAGCAAACCAGTTAATTTTCTAGTAAAAGTTGTTAAATTTATTAGTTGAGAAGAAACAAAGGTGAACTGCCCGATAAATCCAGAGGGGAGATATACAAAATTTTATCTTAACTCAATAAACAATCAAATCCAGTTTAGTTTCTAAAAATTGATTCCAAATGAATCAAATTCAAGACTTTAAACTCAATAAAGCCTATCAAAACACAAGAAGTCAGATTAGAGAAAACCCCATCCAATCAAAATTAACAAGAGCCAAGAACAACCTATAAAACCAAAATAAAAACCTACCAACTAAACCAAAGCTCACATCTAGGAGCGTAGCTACCGGAAAGGAATTAAGCCCAGGTTGGCACCTGGACTTGTCCTCTGGTGGCTCCGCCTCCAGATATTAAGAACACAATATGAAAGCTTCGTGGAGAAATAAAACATTACTAATGAATGAATCATAACTTTAATGTAAGTAAATGAAGGAAGAGAGTGAAAAGGAAGCCAAAGGGGCAAAAAAAAAACGCAAGAAGAGATTCTTTGAAGGTGTTTGTTTGAGATAGATTTAGTAGAAATAGATTGAATAGTGAAAAAAATAAAGAGAAGCTAAATGCAATATACTTAACAAACATCCTCGAAGCTAATAAGGAGAAGTTAAATGCAATATACTTAACTAACATCCTCGAAGCTAATAAGGAGAAGCTAAATGCAATATAACTTAACAAACATCCTCGAAGTTTTGGCCAACGACAACCACTGGTGGAAGAATTGAGCATAGTTAATGTGGAGTTGAGAGAAAAACTGATGTAGACTTTTCTATGAGTTGTTTGAGTAACCAAATTCAAACTTCTGTATGATGAAAATTTACGACATGGTTTTTTTGCCTCTCTCTAATTACCTGATATTGGTATAGAGTGAATAGTGGTGGTCTTTTTGCTTATTTGACCAGATGCTTCCTTAGTAGTAAGTTGTTATATAAGTAGTGGCAAATATTTTTGTATTTTCAAGTGTTATGAATAGTTTTTATTGTGAATACATATTACGGAATTTGAGACAAAAACGACGCACAAAATTGGAATTTTTTTCTTATATTTTTATTAATATATTCTATTAGCTTATACATAATTATTTTTTAAGGAGACAATTTTAAGGAAATATTTATATGATAATCAACTTAATATCCCATCATACATGTATATTTGAGATACAAAGACGAAGTTTTTTTTATCAATAGGCTTGTAGTTCATTTATACAGGAATTAACTTCAGCATTAAGAACATCTGCAACGCACGTCAAAATGTAGTAAAAAATGCATTTTGTTGTGCTTTGCTTGTTGCAACCGAGCACCAAATTGTTACTGCAATTTGGTGCTCGGCACTATAGCAACTCAAATATGAGTCGCTACAATGATTACTGCAAATCATTTTATATTATTATTTTTATTCTCTCTTTTTTTTCTCTCTTTGATTGTATTAATTTTGAGTGTTAATTTATATTTTGATAGTTTTAATTTATGGTATATTTTTATTTTTACTAATCAATATATTCAATAATTAAAATTAAATTTAATTAATAATTTAATTTGTTTAAAAATTATAATTAAAATATGATTAAATATGAAAACAATTGAAAAAATTGTACAAAACACATGTCCTTAAAATTTAAAACATAAACACATTCGTATCAATATAATTTAACATTAACAAAATGTTGGAGATTTTTCGGTCTTGCTTTTGTGGAGTTGAGAGAGTTGAGAAGAGAAAACAATAATGAACACAAGATTTAGAGTGGTTCAGCCAATTTTGTCTACGTCCGCTACCTAAGTTCTTCACTTAGGATTTCCCAAATTCACTATCTCACGTTGATGATTGATTTCGGCTTAATCCACCAAGGTCAACTACAAATAGGTTGATTCCAGGCTCAACACCTCCAAAACCACCTTACTTTCTAGCTAAGTGAGAACTCTTACAATATTTGATTCCAGTCCAAGAATAAACCAAACCTAGGATCTACCATTGATCCCAACTTACTAGCACTTTGTTTATGAATGATAAATCGCTCACCAACAGATTTGAAACAAAGATACAAGTAACTAAAAATAGGAAATAGGCACAACTAAACTTGTATCAACAAGAACAATGAACAAGGCTCTAATTCGGGTTGCAATCTATTTGTAGGTCATTGTCGTGTCTTTCTTGATTGCTCTAGAAGTCTATTTGTACTCCCTGATCTTTCTCTAGCCGTTGTGACTCAAAATATGCCCGTTGCAGTGTGAAATCAATCTTGATTTTCTTTCCTTTTCAGTGCTTACTCGAGTAACAATCTTGTCTACTCGAGTAACTCTCTCGTTGATGCTCCAGTGTTGTATCCAACCTCGACTTACTCAAGTAGGATTAATATCTACTCGAGTGATCGATCCTTTGTGACCGTTGTTCATTGATTTCTTCCCTTCTTCGGCTTGATTGACTTGAATCTTCTCATATCTGGAAACACGCTTACTCGAGTAAGAAAAACTCTACTCGAGTAACTCTGTCTTGTCTCAAGTCTGGATCTTCTGAAGCTTGCTCTTACTCGATTGATCAATGGGTCTACCCGAGTACCATTCTCCACTGGGTGTTTTATTGCTATTCTGATCCACGATTACTCGAGTGACTTCAAGTCCTACTCGAGTAACTTCATCAACCAGTGGCATTCTGGACATTGATCTTGCACGAGTGAGTTTGGTTTCTACTCGATGGACTTATGTCTTCATGTATCCTGGTCACAATGTTTGGTCAAGCAACACTTCGAATTGGTCGAGTAAAGTTGTTATTACTTAAGTAACATTTGGCTCTAGTCGAGTGAAACCTGGAAACAAATTCCTCCTGGCATGACACTTACTCGAGTAACTTTTAAGCTTACTCGAGTAACATACTTTTTCCTCAAATATTTTCATCTTTTGGCAGTATTGTTTAGTTTGTCTTTTGGGTAGCTAATTTACCAATATTTGTTCAACATCAAAACATAGGTGGATATAAATGTTAACCACATTTGGTTCAATAATCTCTCCCTTTTTTATGATGACAAAATCTTCATGAATTTAAATACTACATTAAGGACACAAATTTGATCAAGGATTTTATCATTGTCAAGAGGTTAGAAACATGCAAAAATAGTGTATGATCATGCAAATGCATTCAACGCTCATCTCCCCTTTTTTGTAATCATCAAGAAAAAATTAGCAATAAATAAGTTTTTACTCCCCTTTTCAAAATCAATTTATGCATTTATTAAAGAAATTCTCTCCCCCTTTCTATTTCAAAACCATGCATATGACAAAACAAAGTTATCATAATCTCCAAAATAATGCAAATAAAAACAGTAAAGAAAATTAAAGAGCACAAAAATGAAAGTGAAAAAAATTGAGAATAAGAAGTGTCTAATGTGTCGTTAAGCACAAATATGTGGATTGATCATCTTCATCACTACTTGAAGAAGAGAGATTTTCTCTTCTATTTTTCTTTTTCTTTCTTCTCTTCCTTTCTCTTTCCCTTATCTTGTTCCTCATCAAACTTTTGTATTTAGAGAGATTTTTGGAGTAGTACTGCAGTTCTTCATCTTCCTCATCTCCCAAGCTTATTTTTTTTCCACTCTCTTTTTCACTTTGAATATGTGTTTGAGCCTTCAATGTTTTTTCTTCATTTATGAGTTTCTCTCTAGATCGAAGAATGATCTCATAGTTTATGAGAGAACCAACAAGAGCATTGTAGTCCAAGGTGTTGAGATCCTTGGTTTCCATAATAGCCGTGAGTTGTGAATCCCAAGATTTGGGCAAAGATTGAATCACCTTCTTCACTTTGTCATGCCCTTCTACCTTCTTCCCCAATGCTTCTAAACCATTTGTGATTTTTGCAAATCTACCAAGGGAACTTGTGATGGTCTCATCTTCGTTGATGGAGAAGAATTCGAACTCATGTTGAAGAAGATTTATCTTGGTTTCCTTGACTTGAGAAGTTCCTTCATAAGTTACCTCCAAGGACTTCCAGATTTCTTGAGCACTTTTACAATTTGAAACTCTTCTAATCTCTTCAATAGTCAAGCCACACAAGAGGAGTTGCATTGATTGAGCATTTATTCTCTCCTTCTTCAAATCGGCGTTGGTATACTCTTGCTCATTTTTCAAGGATCCATCTTGATTTTTAATAATATAAGGGCCAAGAACGATTACTTTCCAAAGCTCAATATCGTGAGCCTTGATGAAGACCGTCATAAGTGTTGGATCAAGGGTGATCAACATTAAGTTCTTTTTTATGTTTTTATGATAAGCAAAACGTTTGACTTGAAGAAAAACAAGTTGGAGAGCTCGGAGTTATGAAATAAGCCACTGCAAGTGCTTCACGTACGTTAGAAGTTTGTCACGTACGTGAGATAGGGTCTGAAGAAAAGCAGAAGCCACTG
>CAODLS010362596.1:0-13984 GCA_948243855.1 Flueggea neowawraea
GCTTAAGTGATTAAATGTTGTTAAAGTTAAAGTTGGATTGCTCTTATAAGATGATAAGTGCATACATTAAAACTTAAATTTTAAGAACTACTTTTGAGGGTGAACCTAAACAAAGAGAAGTGCATGGAGTCTCCACCTCGATGTAGAAATGATAAGTAACCTCGTTGAAAATTAGTAAGTGTAATCACAGGGATCCTTAATTCATTCACTTGTTTGCAACACTCAATGATAAAGTGAAAGCGATGTAATCAAAGTCAAATCAAAATGAAGCACTTATGTTTATAAATGAATGAAAATGCTACGCTTACTCTACAATTAAGAGCTATGGGTTTTAATTTTTAGCATTGGGGAATATGAGCTTAAGAGATGCCAACAGGTTAGGGGATTTGATCATTAAACTCTTGAAATTATTACTTATGAATGCCAATATTTGGTTTGTTAGATTAATGCATAGCATAGTATTCTCTTTTGATCATGTCACTTTCATACTTGCAAAGCACAAGAATTTTTTGACTTGTTCGATTTATTTAGTGTACTTACCCCGAGTTTGAAATGGTTTACTTGAGGACAATCAAATGAGTAAGTGTTGAGAAGTTTGATGTATCCTATATTTACATGTTTAATTAAGCAATAATATATTTATTTTCATCCTATAAATCATGTTTTTATGGTGAAATTTATATGATGTTTGCAGGATGAGATAAATTGGTGAAAATGAGTGGGAAAATGTGCAAAATTAATTTGAAGTTGAAAGGTTCCAAGCAAACTCATGAAAGCATAAAGAAAATGAAGGTTTTATTGGGCAGAAAAGTGTCACGGCCGTGACACTCAAGAAGTGGCCAAAAATAGCTTCGCGTGAAAATTTGTCAAGTGGGGACCAAGGCATATGCAAGGGGCACTTTTGATAGAATTTTACATAGGGTTTTGGCACATATATAGGGCTATAAATACTCATTTTATTTGTCCAATTAGGGAGAATTCTCTGCATTCTCTACAACATCAAAAACATTCCAATTATGCTTTTAATTAGGGTTTGAAGATTAAAGGAAGAGCTTGAAGGTTTTGGGCATTCTCTAAAAGTGATATTGAAGAGGATTCCTTGGCTTCCATCCTTCCTCTATCCCTTTCACTTTTAGCCTATTTACCATGTTTAATGTTTATGTTTAGTGTTTCTTTTTTATTTATGTCAATCATGATAGCTTAGATTTGTTGTTAGGGCTTAGAGATGTAAACCATTAATGACTATTTGCTATGATAATGAATGTGTATTGTGTTTATGTTCAATATTTGAAGTTTTGTTTAGTGGGTATTGTGATTTATATTCCCTAATTGAAGTTTTCCCTTGGATTTAATTTAATGTCATGTTTTAATTGACTATTGTTGTGCTTGATCACCATAATAATAGTTGTGATAAACTTAGTTGATGGATTGAGATATGAAGGCTAGGTGAGGTCAACAAGTATTAAACTTACATGATTTAGAATAGATATAAGCTATGCATATGAGGTGTTCGATAAAATTCTCCAATTATCTAATGAGCCTAGTTTAGTTAGGTGAAACCGAGATGACTCTTCTAAGAAATGTAGGCATTGCTTAAATGACTTTGGGAAATGTTTTAAGTGATTTTTTTGTGGAGAGAACACTCAATCCCAAAACCCTATTCAATAGTCTAGCAAATATGAGTTTTTAGTTGAAATCTCGAAAGTCTTAACGCTTTATTATTAATTGTTTATTTAGTTTCATTTCTAATTGCTTGCTTTTATTAATTGTGTTTTTCTAAATCAAATACCTCAAAACAAATCATGATATTTATTGTCTTATGAATTGATTATCATTAGTATTCGTTTCCTTGGGTTCGATATCCCTTTGAATACTCCTTAGTAAAACAACGATGATTCTTGTGCACTTGCAAGGAATCCAATCAGGAACCATTTGTGTTTAACTTAACTGTCCCTCGATTCGGGGTTTCCACCCTCATGTCACTCTTCTTCTAGCTGGCTCGATGTTCAAACCCTGAATTCTTTGCATAGCCTTAAAGGCCTTATCGATATAAAGTTTGATTCGGTCAGTCGTTCTATTAATAGTCATACCAGATAAAATGTGCTCATTCCGCCACTTCCAGAGAAACCCGCATGCAATCCCAAACACAACACTCTAAGGGGTGCCACATTGGTTCTTTTATTGCTCTTCAGATTGTTTAAAAGCCAATTCTCCTTTTTAGCACTTAGAAACTCACTAATTGTTTCATCCTCCACCAGATTGTTCCAAACCGCTTAAGCAAAAATGCAGTGCTTCATAATATGATCCCATGACTCAACTTGGTCAAGACAACACTCACAGTATTGGCTGGCAGACATATGCCTTCTAAATCTTTGTTCATTTGTAAGAAAAGCATTGTGAAGAAGAGTCCAGAGAAATGTATGCACCCTTTGGGGTCCTTGAAATCTCCACACAATATTCCACTTTTCATCTTCTTGCTGCCATTGATCAACTCCCCGCATTGCATAGGCTGATGCCGCTTTAAAATTGCCTCTATTAGTGTAACTCCAATATAATTGATCATCACCATTGTCTACATTAGCAGATTTAGTCCCTGCAATCAAGTCACAGTACTGTTCATTTAAAACATTCTGAAATTTTTGCCAATCCCACTCGCCTCCAACGGTGCTATAGTCATGGACTAATTTTCTTGTTTCATGATGAGATATTTCCTGTAGACTGCTATCTATTAGCCTTTTATCTTTGACCCACATCAGTCCAAAATGGGACTCTATTTCCATTCCCATCGGCCCAGCTGATACCATCCAGCATTTCCCCGCCATACTTTAGCAATGCTTTTCCAAAGGTGAGAGTTTCTCTTATTCCTTAGGGTTGGTGGTATATCGCCATCTCTTTTCATATACTTATTGCGCATAATTTTAACCCAAAGCTTCTCAAGGGAAGTTATTATCTGCCAAGCAAGTTTCATCATGAAGGCACTATTACAGTGACGCAAATTCCGGAATTTCTTTGATAGTTCTCGTCGGGATCCAAGTTGTCTGCATAGTATAGATTGGAAGTGCGTTCAGAACTGATTGAACCATAGTTGCTCTCCCCGCCTAGGAGAGGCTTTTGGCATCCCACGTGGATAGACGTCTCAACACTCTATCCACTACCGATTGGTATGCATTTTTTAGCACTATTTCGTGGAGCACGAAAACTCCAAGATATCTTCCTAAATCCTTTTCTAGCTTAAAACTGGACATGCCGCTGAGACACCTCGCAACTTTATCTAAGACACCCCTAAAACAGTACATGACCAATTTATCCTTGCTGATAGTTTGCAATGAAGCAGCACAGAATTCACTCGAAACCTCATTCGCGACCCCAACTTGCTCTTTATCCACTTTACAGAACAACAAAAGGTCATCCGCAAAGACCAAGTATCTGATCGGAGGACCACCCCTATATACATTCAAGTGTTTCCATCTCCTTAGCTCAACCTGCTTGGTAATGGCATGGGCAAGCCTCTCTATGCAAAGCACGAACAAGTAAGGCGATATGGGGTCTCCTTGTCTAACGCCCCTAGCTGGCCAGAATTCCTGAGTTTGATTCGCATTCCATAGCATCTGCATAGAAACAATTGAAACACAGAACATAATTAATTTAACCACATTATCAGGAATGGAGACTTCCCTGAGAGTGTCTTCAATGAATTCCCATCTTAATCTATCATAAAACTTCCGCAAGTCAATTTTAATAGCCATGTGTTTTCCCCCTTTATTCCTTCACAAGGTGTGGACAATTTCTTGTGCAGTAATGATATTCTCAGTTATGTTTCTGCCAGGAACAAAGCTTGTTTGTCCCTGTCCAATCACCTCAGGAAGTATCATCTTTAATCTATTAGCCAACACCTTGGTGATAATTTTGTAGAGGACAGAACACAAACTAATAGGACGCATCTGACTTAGTGATTCCAGATTATTCACTTTTGGGATAAGAATCAATAGGTTTCTATTAATCTCAGAAGGAAATGACCCCAAACGGAAGGTTTCTTGTCTAAACTCCACCACTGAGATGCCCACCTTATCCTATTGTTGCTGAAAGAAATATGTATTGAGGCCATCAGACCCCGCTGTCTTAGAAGGGCTCATATCAAACACAGCATGCTTTACCTCTTCATAGCTAATGGCTTCCCCAAGTCTACTCATATCGTCCTCCTAAATTTTAGGGAAGAGGTTCTTGTAATTAAAAACAGCTGCTTTGGTAAAGCTTTTAATCACTTCCAGAATGTGTTTATTTACTTCCACCCCCAACTTTGTTCCACCAAGCTGCAAAAGTTAGATCAGTGACCCACACATTAATAAATCTGAAGGGAAGTGGAGTTTTCCGCTTGAAGGAGTAGTCCAAGTTTAGAAGCACCGGTCTATGATCAGAGTGAAATTTTGGTAGATGTAACCAAAATTTAACTCTGATCAATGTGCTCCATGAGGTTACCCCTAGCCCATGTATATTTCGGTCCCTGGGGTTTGAGTATTCAAGCCCCAGGCTTTTAATGACTTGTTCCGCTAGAACACCACTAAATCTCGGTTCTAAGATAGCTATAACAGAAGGGTGATGTTCTCTTTTGTACTGCAATAAACAACCGGTAAATTCATCCTTACCTGCCCTACGGCAGTTCCAGAAAAAGAATTTAAACATGCTAAACATTAAAAAAAAAAGAAGAGAGAGAAAGGATACAACATCTTAGAACTCGCGGGTTTCCTCCTCAGTATCTTGGATAATCGCTAGATTCTCCTCAATCCCGTCATTCATCTCAATTTGGGCAAACTCCTTTTCTAATTTTTCATCCAAAAGATTAGCCACTTTGGAAGAACTGGTCTTCTGTTTGCCCCCTTCCCGGACCTCAAAGACTGCAGCTTTCGCCTAATCTCTCTTCCCCGATCCAGTGGCTTCCCATTCCTTTGTTGTGACGGTTGCTCCATTTCAATAGCACCAAAAATCATCGGGTTATAAGCTTCAGTAGGGAAAGTAACAGCTCTGTGTTTAGAGGCATCAAGAATCATTTATTGTAAGGCTGGTATGGATGGGTTTAGCAAGGTAGTGTTGTCCAAGATGTTGTCATTTTGGGACTGGGAATGGGGTTTGGCATTGCTATCGGTCCAGGACCGGAAGAAGCCGATGTTGGGTTTTTCTTTTTATCCAAATTCGGTGCCGTTGGTGTTGTAAAGAAAGGCGTCGTTGAGGGTAGGCTGGTGGTATTGTCTTGTTGTGTGCTTGGGCTTACGGGGTAGGAAAAGCTGGTCTTGTCTTTGTTCTATCCTTTCTAGGTCCTCTCTTGACCATTTTCCTTTTCAACCATGTTGGGTCTACGATTTCTTGGTCCAGCTCCATTGGAGCTTATTCCCGAGCTCCGCTCATTATTTTACCATTATCAGTAGACGAAATTTGTTGGACAATCGTAATCGTCTCCTTGCCTAAATTATACTCTACTGAATCCTTGTTTTCCATATTGCTCAGAGCAACAAATCTGGATCTAGTTCCATAACACTCTCTATTGCCTTGTACATCTCTTCGGTCATTGCTTACTTTCCCTGAATCAAAGGCGGGTTTTTTGGCACCCCGACGATACCGTGGCAGAGCATGCACCCATTCTCCCAGCACCATTTCTGACCAGCTGTGGTCCTTACTGGTCGGGGAAACTGTGTTATTGCCATCCCGAAAGTCGTTTTGGTTATCATCTTTCGTTGCAAAACTTGTACTGGCCTTCTTCTTTCCATCAACTTTTGCTTTATGTTCTTACGGAAATTTCTCCTTCAAATGACCCACAAAGCCACATCTATAACATATGATGGGTATACCTTCATATTCCACTCTCTGAGAGTGATCATCGATAAGAATGTAGAAATTATCGGGATAGTAAGATCCAGCTCCATTGCCATTCTAGCAAACTTCCCTCTCCCTCCGCTAGCCATATTGTGGTCAATTCTAATAACATTTCCCAGTGAATTCTCGATAGCTCGAATTACCGTATTGTTGTAATACTGGAAAGGGAGACCCGGAAACCTCACCCAAGCAGCCAAAGCTTTTAGCTTGACAGATTTCGTCATGAATGACGGTGACCATGGGTGCACTAACAAATATGTACCTCTTGTCATCCATGGACCTTCCAATAAAGCTCATACGCAATCTGATTCTCTGGAAAGTTTGACCAAAAAATATTGATTTTCTAGGTTGATGATGTCAAATCTGGCTTTAGGTTTCCACAGACTTGTAATAGCAGCATGCAGGCCTTTGTATCCAAGGCCTCAAGCTAGGAGACGAACCACCACTGTATGCTTAAGCGAAGTACTAAGAGCGTTCACACTCTGTCAAAAAATCTTATCAAAGGATCTGACGGTGTCAATCATGACGTCTTCATCCTCTAGATCAGTCTCAACTTGTTCATTGAGATCCACCTCCCTTTCTTCCTCTATATTGCCCAGTAGAGTATCCCTAAACGACAGAATCGATTTAGGGTTAGGATTCCGAGAATCCATTTGCATCTCATTGCTTACCTCCCCTGTAGGCTTAGCCTTTGTAGGGTCGCGAATGTCATGGAGGTCCGGGGGTTCACCTTTGAGCAGGTGCGGCAGCGCAACGTTACAGGTTTCAAAGCTTTCCTCCGTTTCCATCGATAGTCATAAACTTGGTCATCGGAAGTTTTAATTTTAACGGACGTTGGACATGTATATTTTCTGTAATAGGCTTTTTTTTTTATTTACTCCGCGGTGACCATTTGTAAATTACAAATTTTATAAATTGAAGAAATGTATATAGTTAAACAATTAAAAAAAGTGATTCTTTCATAATTACACTATATTGAATAATTTAATCAAACATGCAAATTACACTAACGCAAAAGACAAACACACGTTATTCTAAAAATTTTGTAACGTTTTCCACAATTTTACTAATATAATTGCATCTCAATCTATTACAAGAGCAAGTTTTAAAGTTTTAAAATAAAAAATAATGGGTTGTTTGTTTTAAGTAAATTGAGATGGTAGATTGCATAAATAAACTGTACTAGATTTGATAGAATGAGATAAATTATTTTTTTTTGTATTTTCTATTTTACCACTGGAAGTTGACTTTTTGTTTTTTCAATTGTTGAATTATGGTGTTGATTTAATTTTGTTTTTGTGGTATAATTGCATTACCTTTTGCTTGTAGAGATATGTTATTGGCCATATTATTGCTTGAATCTTTAATAACAATCTGTATAAAAATCATGTTTTATGCGTTTCTCTTTAATGTAAATTTTGTGAACTGAATATGCCGACCCACGAAATAACCAACCTAGTTAGTTAGGCTGGCTTCATGACCAGATGGACCATTTCTCCCGAATAAGCTAGGTTGGACAAGGAAGAAGATGGACAGTTTCCTTTGTTAAAATGAAAATTATAAAAAGCCAAATACTTGTTCTGGTACATCAGCCTCAGGATAGGTCTAGGTAAGGCATCGACGGTAACAATATTACAAACATTGTATACGGATATGTAAATTAGAAATGGTAAATTCATAATTTAGGCCGCTTAATAGATAGATATATCATAAAACAATTGTCATTAAGTGATACAATTCCTGACGATTATAAGAAATTTACTCAAGTGATATCCGATTATTTATAAAATGCAAAAAAGAAACTTATAGTGTGATTTATCAGATTTACCGTATACAAACACGCTTGATTTTTATTTTTAAAAATTGATAATTCCTTAGAAAAAATTGGAAATCTACAAATTCAAGTTTGTTTAGTTCAGGTAGATTGAGTTGAGAAAATTACAAAAGTATACTCTAGCAAAAAGAATTGACATAATCCATCCTAGATAATGAGGCATTTATGGAAATGGCACAAAATTTGTTTTGTCTTACGAACAAGCACCAATTTTGAATTAATCTACATATTCAAATAGTAAAATCTACTTAGATGGTGTTTGGTTCATAAATTTTGGGATGGGAATTAGAAGCCGATTCAAATAGATTGCTTCCGATTCCATTTCCAGTGTTTGGTTCACATAAATTCCATTTCGATTCTCATTTATGTGGGAATGAAATTCTCCCCCAACCACCAAATTACCCAATAAATTGGATATAATATGGGAGTGGTAGCGATCAAAGAAAGGCCTTCCAAACTCGCACTACAAGAAAATGTCACTTTTGTGACAAAATTTTTTTAGTCACAAATTTGTGACGAAATTAGTCGCCAAATGCAGAATGAACAGTCAACCCCCACTGGTTGACCAAATTGTGACATATTCGGTCACAAAAATTTTGTGACGAACATAATTTCATTGCAAAACGGGTCAACTCCAACGAATTTCATGAAGATGATGATGACGAAGAATGAGTTTGCTTATTTACTATGATGTATTGTCTTATGACATTATTTTTCAAATTAATTAGTTGTGATATTATATTTCATAAATTTTATCCCAATGATCTAGAGTAAAACATATGACATTATTTTAAAAACTAATTTGTTGTGATGTCATATTTTGTAAATTTGTATCTCAATGATCCATTACAAAAAATATGACATTATTTTTAAAATTAACTTGTTTTAATATTATATTTCATAAATTTTATCACAATGATCCATCACAAAACATATGAACACGGTTTTAAAATTAATTTGTTTTAATGTTATATTTCATAAACTTTATCCCAATGATCCATCACAAAACATATTGTTTTGGAATGCAAAAAAATATAACGTTTATGCTATTGTAAGTTTCTTTTTAATGGAGCATATTTAGTGACCAATTGGTTGTAAATTTTGTGACCGATTTGTCAAAATTATGTTCTGTGATCAATTGATAGCAAATTTAGTGACCAATCCATCACAAGCTAATTTAGTGACCAATTGGTCGCAAGACGTAGTGACCAATCCGTCGCCAATTTGATGACCATTGGTCACAATGTTTTTTGCAGCATTTCGAATTTTTTTAGGTAATTCTTAGTTGGCATTGTGAAAATTCCCTAGAGTTTGTGAGCAATTGGTCACTATATTTGCGACCAATTGGTCACAATCCTGATTTTTTTTCCAATATGAATTCTTTGATAAATTTTAGGAAGCATTTCAAAATTTTTGGTCAATTATACCCAGCATGTGTAATTTTCCTAAAAGTTTGTGACCAATTGGTCACTAAATTTGCGACCAATTGGTCACAATGTTATTGGCCATTACTTTGTTTGTGACCAATTGGTCACAAAGCCTATGGACTTTCCCTCTCTTTCACTCTTCTTCCCTCTTCACTCAGCCCCTCTCTTCAACGGCTTGTGGTTCGAAACCACTGCTCCATGTCGTCCCCCTCACCCAGTCCATCTCTCCCTCTTTCCCCTCTCTTTGACGACTTCTCACTCAAAACCACTACTCTATGCCATCTCCCTTACCCAGTTGATCTCTCCCTCTTGCCTTCTCTTGGACGACTTCTCTCTCAAAACCCATGATCTCTGTCATCGCCCTCACCCAGTCGATCTCTCCCTCTTGCCTTGCACCGTGTGACTCCAGCTTTCTGCCCCGTCGTTCAGAGCCCTCTCTTCCTCACAGTCGACACTCTTTATCACTGCCCATTTTAGGTAATGTTGCTACTCTTCCCTTTTCGTTTCTATTTTCGTTTCTACTGGTGAAATGTTGATCTATTGCTGATTATGACAAGTGATTTTGGTTAGCTTTGGAGAGCAAGTTGATGCCTTACTTGATTGCTGATTTTGTGGGTTATAGATGGAAGACTTAGAACTATGTGAATGCATTTTGTTTAGCTAGTTCACTTTTTTTCTAATAGCCCTGGCATGAGGTTTTCACACACAGCTCTGTTATGATCCTTTCTGCATCATTGGATAGTCAATTCTCTCAAATTCAGGCTTTTTTGCAGGATGAGAGCAATCCCAAATTTGTGGCAGAAGTGAAAATCTCCTTCTGCAATAATGCATAAATGACCATAACAGAACTGAACAAATATCTGTAAAGTTTAGAACTTTGGATGCTTTTATATGTTGTTGACATTTAAAGTGAACTTCATTTAGGCCTTTTTTCTGAATCATGATTTTTTTCAGGTCTCAACCAAATCTTGTATTCATCAAACTGATCTTTTCAAATGTTTGGATTTGCAATTAGCTGAAAATTTCTGTTTTCTTGTTTCCTCACCTTATGTTTGCTATGCATAATGCAATTTGTTTTGGATACTTTATATTGTGTCAAAGGCAATTTTTTGGTCTCTTATCTTTTTAGCCATCTACTTCCTATAAACCTATTTCCCTTTTCTTTGCTTTTATACAGCAGGAATAGAAGAACACAAATGATCACTGCCTCAATCTTCTTTCAAATGCCATGATGGACTATTGTTTTGTGATTGGTTTTTTGTATATATTTACAATGCTTCATTTGTATATATATATACTAAAATATATAAATTCAGACATTGTAATGCATAACATGGCTATTTGCCTTGAATTTTATTGATGATGTTGGTTATTTTTATTTTAAAAGGTATATGGCTCCTAAGCAACGTCCCCCTCGTCGTCCACTTGTTTTGCCAATCTCTGGGTTGACTGATAGTGAAGAAACCTGTCACGACCCATTCCTGGGACCATGATCGGCGTACGAGGTGAACAGTCTATGGGAGCCCTCGTATAAGCCTCAAAGATTCAGAAACTAAACCAACCATTTATGTAAAACATTTTAATAAAACCGTTTTCGAGAAAATCATATATATATGATGATAAAAATATATCAAGTGTCAAAATATCAAAAATCAATACAAGCGATAAATCTCAAATCCAATACCTAAAAACCCAAAACTAGCAGACTCCGTAACCCAACAACATCTCGATGCGGAGCTCTAAAACAATGAAGTGGCCAGGCCAAGAGGGCGCCACTAACCAAAAATATCGGTGCCTCACTGGGCAAAGATGCCAAAAGGTTGTCGAGTCGAATCAACCTGTAAAATGGAAACAAGACAACATAGAAAAATAAAGGGGGTTAAACCCAGTGAAGGATAACACTTCAGATTGCCTCATACGTGCCTCACAAAAACTGGTTCGAAAATCGTTGAAAAACTACCACATGCACGTATATAATAGGGTGTATATATACACACACACACACACACGCTACGAACATAATATGGTTTTTGAAACACGTTTTGCAAACGTTTACACCCAAGGCAACCACATGCTCATTGGCAAAAACGATACTACTAGTATCATAGTCAAAAACAATATCTATACATATTATGAGACCAGTAACAATCGTGGTGTGAACTATGTTACTCAACCACCTCAATAATGATTGTGGACTCTGCCACTAATCCGGTAACAATTCATGTGCCGGGCAGGGGCACATGGCTATCGTCAACCCTGATAGTTGGGTCATATCATACCTTGGTAGCGAAGGTGTTCCACAATCAAAAACCATTATCTCAAAAATAATGCATGCATTAAGCAACAAAAACAGTCAAAACATATATATAAATATATATACATAATTCTTTTAAAAAACAAATAGTGAATATTTATCCATATAATCCAATTATTTAATTAACTAATCATTAGATTAGTCAGGTTTCAAACATGTGTTATACACATAAAAATATAAACAGTTTTGAGACACAACCTATGTGTCTAGAGCTGTCACCCACTCATCAGGATGTTCAAGCTCTAAGACCCGATACCACTAACAGGTGGCTGATCCCGCTGACAAGGGTAGGAAGCTGAAACAAAATATCAGAAACAATAACTTATCAGAAACAATAACAAATGAGACACTGGTACTGTTGTTGTACTAAAACACGTGTACATGCATATGCAACTCAAACACCCAAAACACATTTTCAAACCCAAATGTGCCAAATCACAGTCTGGCCCCTAGATGACAAATATCACATCTAGTCCTTATGGTAAAATTATACAAATAGTCCAAATTTTGATTCAACCGATAGAAACTAGATCTAAACACCCAATGTGGTAGATCTCAACCCCAAGAACATGAATCCATACTTAGATCATCAAAAACAACTCCATTTTCCTCAAAAATCATGGAAATCTATCATAACCTTAACCCATATACCCAACTCATCAAATCTACCCAAACCATTAATGAATCAAGTATTTTTTACTCTAATCCATTAATGTATAGCGGAAACAACTCCTAATTATGCAAAGAAATCATCAAAATCCTAAAACCCTAGCTCAACAAACCAATCTCGGACAAACACCAAGACTCGTCAAAACTGGAGCTAAATCTTATGAATCCACCTTCTAATGTCCATAATCTAACATTATCCAACCTCTCTTCCAACAGAAAAACAAGAATAAGACAAATCACCCACTTCAACCCAAAAACCCTTGATGCTTAAATCGTGAACAAAACGGGAAAAGAAGGGATTAAAGAGTGATTCTTACCTTATAAACTGAAGTGGAACCAAAGAGAAGTGGAGAGAGAAAGAGAGACTTAAATGAGAGTGTAATCTGGTGGTTAGAGTGAGTTATGGCTGAAGGAACGGTAGGTGGGGGTATTTATAGACTCACCCGAACTGACGCCTAACGTTTCACTCAAAACCATTCAAACAAGACCCATCTGCGCAGTACCTCTTATACGCACGTAGTTCTCTCTTATACGTGGGTTGTACACTCCAAAACTCACACAGACAGTAGATCTGATGGCCACCATTTTTCAGATCCAAGATCAACGTACGTTCCATCTCATGTAGTGCATGTAGAACATTCCACTCACTCTCGGCTCACGTCCAAACATTGCTCAATGTACTCAGAGCTTCTCAAATCACGTAGACATGTTTAGACACGTCCACAGTCTATCCCCAAGGTCGATCAACGTGCATAGAACCCTTTTCAACGTATGTAGATGACCTCGAGCATGCACTACGCACGCAGATTGCATCCAAGCGATTCTCAACTCAAAAATTGAGGTTCCCCTCATTCCAAATCACTTGAAACCTCACAGAATGCTACAGTATTCTCGTTAGAACAGTACAGGGTATTACATACTTTCCCCTCAAAAGAAATACGTCCTCAAATTTAGAAACAAAACAAATCTAACCAAACTCGACCTAAGTGTCCATAACCAAGTCCCAAATTAGAAATGCTTAACTAACCCTCTTCTAGCTAGCCCACACACAACTGTACTGAAATGGTGATACAGAAACATAAACATGCAAAAGCAAAGACCATCATGGTCATGCCAATCACAGATGTCGAAGGCTTAGAAAAGACAATCATGTGCAAAAAGAATGAAAAAATGCAGACACAAATATGCAGAAACAGTAATGACGCACTGACCTATGAATCAGCTGAATCGAACAACTGCGGGTATCTGGGCCGCATCTCCTCCTCAGCCTCCTCGACAAAATGATGTCTCCATATCACTTTCACTGAAGCAATCTCCTTGTTTCGCAACCTCTTAACTTGCCGATCAACAATCCTCACAGGATCCTCTTCGTAAGACAAGTCGGATTGGACCTCCACAGACTAAGGTGTCAGAACGTGAGATGGACCAGGAACATACTTCCTCAGAAGTGATATGTGGAACACTGGATGAACTGAAGTGAACTGAGGCGATAACGCCAACTCATATGCCACGACTCCAACTCGATTTATGATCTCAAATGGACCAATGTATCTCGGGCTCAACTTGCCATTCTTTCAAAATCTCATGACACCTTTCATTGGTGACACCTTAAGAAATACATCTCCAATCCCAAACTCTAAATGCTTACGCTTCGGGTCAACGTAACTCTTTTGACGACTGTGAGTAGTCTGGATCCTCTGCTGGATCAATCTCACTTTCTCAGTTGTTTCCAAAATCAAATTTGGCCCCAATGGCTCTCTCTCTTCAGCCTCGTCCTAACACAAGGGAGATCTCCACCTTCTCCTGTATAAAGCCTCATAAGGCGTCGATACTTGAATGATACGAATTGTTATACACAAACTCTACCAATGGCAA
>CAODLS010362624.1:0-17751 GCA_948243855.1 Flueggea neowawraea
TTTTGTACTAGTGGCTAACAAAATAGTTTAATGTAACCTTTATTCTATAAGAGACTATTTGTTGAAGAGAAAATTTCTTAATAATTTGATTATCAAACCGTAGTACTAACTAATATAAAATGAGTTATACGCATAAAAAAACAACATAAATTCATCCATAAATTACAGTGTTATTATAAAATTTTACCGATGAATTACAAATTTATTGATAATTTCATGTGAATATTAAATATGTGATGTTTAAATCAATGAATTGGGAAATAGGTAAACGTCAAGTCTTGAGTCGTGGAGATGGATTTGGATAGCAATGGAGGGGACTTAAACGAATGGCAAAAAGAAAAAGCAAAGAGTAGCTAAAGTGGGAGTCCTTGCCAAAGGGAAAAAGATGACACTTGTGTAGGATTACTTGGTGCGGAGGAAAACAATACTAAAGTTGCTGCAGATACAACGTCTCAATGTTCAGCATCACCAAAAGTCCAAAACAAATACCAAGGTTTGATTCGAACCTCTTTACCTGGAACTGGAATATATCCCAAGATTCTCACTTATCTTTCTTTTTGACAAGTCATTTTACCTGCACTCACAATGAATCAAACTTTAGATTTTTTAGTATATAGTGTTGAAATTGACTCAACTATCGATAAATTATAAATCCATGATATTCTCAACTATTTTTAATAAAATTATTTTAATTGCTCTCATAAATAATTAAATTCTCAATTTTTTAATGAATAAATTGAATATTCAAATTTTTAGTGATAGAATTGACTCTAATATTAATAAATTATAAACATATTGGTAATCTCATTTATCTTGGATAGTTACAGTTCACTCAAATGGATGGTCCATCAATATCAAGACATGACCACATCAATGCACATTTACTTCCATTAGAAAAACAAAATGTGTCCAAGGCAGTCTCCATGGAGGTGAACTTCTATGACCTAACTTAATTTGGCAAGTCGGGTTCTTGAATCCTTTAACGCTTCCTCCTTCATCATCTTCACCGTCTCTGCTGTTGCTTTTCCTGGAAGTTGTCATGATGAGGTTAGGGTTTCGGTTCCTTCCTATAAAGTAAACTTTAAAAAAGCCTATATTTATGCATACTTTTTTCTTTTCTATAAGCACAAACAGATCTTGTAACATGATCACTGTTCATTGATCAATAATCTCTGTAGGGACCCGTTTCTTTGAAAGCAACGGTGAAGATGATGATCAAATGACTCTGTCCAGCCAACTGCTATTATCATCTGAGCTTTCTAGACGCACGCTGTGCATACATTCAAGCATTCGATCGGAGCATATTGTAAGCACCCACCTTAACAAGAGCTTAGTATCAAGAAAGGCAGAATCATATGGGATATCTAACTGAAATCCGGACACCTAATGCTTTTGTAGATTGAAAAGCCAAACCGGGTTCATGAAATTCTTGGTATTCAAACTACTGCTACAACATGGAGTTCTGTTTCTCATGGAAAAGTCATATAACAATCAAGTTTGAAGCACATTGCAAGGAACTCTCCTATCATACTCTATGGTGAGATATGGCAACAATCAGCTACACTATATCAGACTGCACTGTTGGATTAGCTACAAGTATTCTGAGAATACAGTAAAACGAATGTTCGTATTTCTTCACCCTGAAATCAGATTCCAACAGAACGTCTCTGTTTACTCAGTCAAAAAGGCCTTCATCGTGCCAAATATCAACTAAAAAATCCACCATTTCCTACGAAATCCAACATTCAATCAAATAGACATTAGCACTTGCTTAAAAGTAATGGAGCACTAAAGATAAAAGAAGGCGCTTTACATTATCTCTTGACCTGAGTCAAAATGCTCAATCATTCAAGCACGTTGTTTTGTTAAATTTCCTTCTGCAAAATGTAGTGCTGTTTACTTTAATATTATTTATTGCATAGTATGTATCCTCGGCGCATCCAAGTGCACATCAAATTGAAGTGTTTGATCAGTAAGAAACCGAGAAAGTGGGTTGATAAATAGAGTATATGACCGATGGATGTAAAAAGGCTGGCTTAATTCCATAACTATCTATCTTCATCGTTCATCAATAACTCCGGTTTTTCTAGGAATTCTTCATTAACACAAAGGCAAACTTACACAACACCCCAACCTCACAAACACCACACCATTAAGTGGCCATCTAAACAGGAAAGTAACAAAGTTTATTTAAAGAAACACGCATGAACTCCACATAAAGAACCTTACAGGCAAAGGGATTGGCTCAGAGAATGGTTGATTAGTTGAAAGCAAATCTTCATACGCTGTTGTCCAGCTGCAATGAAAAATTTTCAGCAGTCAGTTTCCAGAAACTGATACGGGACCACGTCATTGTCTTTCCAGTGTTTTTACCAGTTTGTGTCCCCGTAAGAATTATAAATCTAATTGTCAACAAGTCCTGAAGATAGGAATTGGACCTCTCTCGGGCAAAAAAAAAAGAACTTGGAGCCCACAAGTCCAAAGAGAAAAAAATGACCCTTTGAATATGAAAGAAAAATTGGTCCCATTGCATTGGACAACTACCTTATAATCTGATCCTTTTGCGTCCTTTGTGATTGTCGAGATCGATCGCCCGTCCACTTCTTTCTGTTTTCTTGCCAAGCAATTGCAGCTGCAAACAAAATATAACAATCATGCTTTGTGAATAGTGAAAATAAATGATATATCATCAAAATACACTATCAAGATCTAATAATTTGTAACAATATGAAGAAAATTTTACCACCTCTCTCCCCATGAAGTATTTCATGTGGCCCATATGGTGCAGTGCGCCAAAATAAGAAGGTTATTTAGACTTATTAAATAAAAGTCATCTGATTTAACTGGTTAATAATATCACTCCCAAAGGTTCTCTAAATGTCTGTTTCTCTCTCTTACCTCTCCCTCCCTCCAAGTCCTTCCCTAATGTACTATCAATCAAATCTTCTAATGTACAAGATCCAAAAAAAAGACCTGCGTATTCCGCATTTCCTTTCAGATGTTTTCCAAAAGGCATTGATCATTATCAAAAGGCAGTCTGGTAGGATGGAGCTGATCAGGGAGAATTCATTGCCATTCATCTATGAAGTTCTTGGGCACAGCAAAACTCTGTGGCATTAGCTATGATACTCACACATAATATGTGCTGACAAAAAATTTTCAGGTCCAGATTTTACAAACGGAAACAACTAAGAGAATTCAACATGAAAAACTAATTTGCTATCCACTACAACTAAGAATTTTTTGCTACATGTGAAACTATTGAGAGTAAGCAAGAATGAGATGCCCTGGTCAAAAGGGGAAAAAAGGAATGAGATGTATTAATAACACTGCTGGCAATTATTTCGAATGGAGATGAACTCACCATGATTCACAAAAGTGCAAGATTTTACTCCTTTTTCTGTGGGCTTGCTTCCTTCATTGGCTGATGCTGAATGCCCTAATGGTTGTTTTTCATTGGAAAGGGAACTTCCAGCATTGACCTCCATTGAATCTAAAGTGAATGCTCATTCCTTTCTGCGGCAATGTCAAACAAACTTCTAAGTTCGAAGAACTGATCTTCATTATTAGTTGAGTCAAAGAATTTATCAGAACACATGACTACTCAGAGAGCACCATGGCTTGCAATAACAACAACAGCAACCTGGCACAAAATAAACCTTTAATGGGATGGGCCGATTAAAGAAGAGAGAAATAATCAAATATGGAGGACAATTTTTACTTTGCACAAATAAACTGCATTGTTTTATATGGATAAATTTTGAAGTACATCTAGATTCTACACATGTCATGCTTGTCCATATTACTTTCTAAGATATCTTTACAGATATCCCCCATTTGCAAAATTGAAGTATACAACTCTCTTTGACTAAATAGACAGCATTAGCTAACTTACTTCCACACCATAGGTTACAAACTGGTAACATTAACCGCAAACGTTGCATGCCAACTTTGCCTCTGACTGGCAGTAAATATTGCAACTTCTAACCGTCTATTTCCACCCCAAACAATGAAACAATTCAGATTATCATCATCTTACTCAGCATGTGAGCTGGAAACATGCTTTAACCATGCCATCCAGATGGTACAAGTGATAACCTTCACTATTTCACATAGATCCAAACCAGAGTAAGCCAAAAACTTTCATCCTCTTTTAATACCGAATACAAAAGCTATATATCCTTCAAAATTTTAATTAAAGATCAAAGCTTTCTCTTCCACAAAAACTACATTTTGCGATTCACTTCTCCCCACTGACCAAACTGAAAAAGTAAATATGAAGACTGACAGATTCTCCCCACACAATTCACCAATCTGGAAAACAATTGACACCACCTAAATTTCATGTTCAATCCAATGTCTTCAACAAAACAGATCCCCGTGAATTAGATGATTAAATTACCGATTGCTTACCTTAAAAGAAACCTTAAAGATGAAATATTTTCTGTTTTTGGCACCAAAACACAATGGCATAGGTCCTTATAGTACGAACAAACAATCCATATAATCTAAGGCAAGTTATTTAAATCAAAAGCAATTCCAACAATATCAGAATCATTAACAGAAACAAATTCAACGACCATAGATCAAATCAAAAGAAGAAAACAGAAATACCCAAAACAAACAGCAGGGCATAACCTCGGTGAAGAGTCTCCTCAAGGCTGCATTTGGTGCAGAGAGAAAGAGACAACCTTCAAGATCTAATTTTTAATCACTAATGGGTTCTTAAAATCAGTCTGATTCATAATATAAAACAAAAAGAAGAGAACACGGTCTGGAAAATTGTGCATGTGTTTGTAAAAACCTGTGGTCTTGATTTCTGTTTTCAGTTTTTACAGGTGTGAGCAGGGGTAGCCATTCGTAAGCTTTATAACACTCATTATTATACATAACATAAATATTATAAAAATTAAATTTATATTATTAATATCGTATCATAAATTATATTATCGGGTCATAAATTGTATCCTCTCAGTTTGGTGGTTTCAGCGTTGCCCTTTCAAGCTGACCTGGATGTGAGTTGGAAACGTAGTCAGCAGATAAGCTCTATTGTGTAGTCATAAAATTACATCAACATCCTCTAACAACCCTTCGTCTCAATTATAGAACATAGCAAGGTCAATATGTACAGCCGACATGTACGTACAACTAGAAAACCCGAAAATCCACCTAAGTGTATTATTCCTACCGCTGTAGATGATAACCGAGGGATTAAAACGCTATTTGAGCCTTATGATTACCCAGGAAGAGCCTTATAGTAACATGTGATTGTTTGGACCTTTGGAGTATATTGTACATTATTAATCAATTAAAGGGGTAATTATTAGAGACTCAAAGATTGGTGTAATTTCTGATTGGCTTCACCTATTGAAATTGTCACCAAGCGGTTCTTGAGGACTTACTTATTAGTCCATTTTGTTTCTTCTCTTTTAGAAATAGCCAATCCAGTCATTGAAATTTAATCCTTTTAATTGTTTAACGAAAAATATTAGGTGACGGGCAATGTCGTCTCCAATTCTCTTTTAGAAATAGCCAATCCAGTCATTGAAATTTAATCCTTTTAATTGTTTTACGAAAAATATTAGGTGACGGGCAATGTCGTCTCCAAAGAATTATTCTAAGCTGATGTGGCCCTTGAAATCTGTTAACGGAGTCGCCTAATATCTCAGGGATAATGTAGTAATTCTCCTTTATTTCTTTGTTTTATTATCATGTCAAAAAACTATTTTGTTGCGAATGTAGGCTTGGTTTAGTGAAATACACCCACGGTCAGCACTTTAAGTTTTAGGTTCGAAACATTTGCAAATGTCGAGATTTATGTAACTAGATCAAAAAATTAAAAAAAAAATTGTGTCATCTCAACTATTTAATTGAATCAGGTGATAGCAATAAGTAAGAATTTTAATTGAGAGTTACACTAAATTTGAAATTAGTAGCATTAAAGTTTGACACAAATTCTAGATAACGCACTTGTCAATATATATATATATAAATTAGAAAATTTTCTTAAACATTCGACAAATAATTTTATAGTTGATTGACACAGAGTTTTTTACATACATTATTACTCTTTGAAAAATAGTTAAATACACAAAATATATAGTTAATTGACAAGTAACTTTTTATTTCTCTTATTATTATTCATTTAAAGAGAGTTGAATACACTAACTTAAAATACATTGGCATATTTTACCCCATATAAAAAAATCATCTTTTTGTTATATAATATACGTCATTGTTTAATTTATTATAAATAAACATGTTCATTTTTTAGGCTACTTTTGATAATTACTCTAAAAAAATAATTGTTTGCTACTTTATATGTGTGATTGTTTAATTTATTATAAATAAACATGTTGATTATTATGCCTAATTCTAATTACTATTTTTCTAAATTCTTGAAGAGTTTAATTACTTTTAAGAAGAAATTGTGAAAATACAACTAAATATTAGATCTTTTTCTTAGTTAAATAATATTCTCTAATGAATATTTTTTTTTCAAGAATTTGTGTTCTTATATGTTTATTATATAATCTCTCAATTGTATTGTTCTAATTAAATGGTTTTATTTTTAGATTTATTAAATTTTATTTTCTCATATGTTTTTTTTTTATTTTAGATGTTTTTCATATTTCGAACTTATTTGACTTATCATCTCTATTGCTAAATTTTTAACTCTCATTCTACACACATTAACAATTTTTATAAACAACATTTAAACAAAAACTCTCCTTTTATTATTAAAAAAATATTTTTATATAAATATTAAGTAATATCTGTGCATTTTACTATAAATTATAATCATCTAATTTAAATTAAAAATAATTTTTTTAAATAAACTATATAATAATAAAAAAATATAGTCTAATTAATTTGAAAAAAATTAAGTTGAAGGTTGAGTTAAGTGGATAGTTAACATGTTAATTGGAGCTCTTAAAAAAATTCATTGAAAAATATTGTCTAACTAAGAAAAGATCTAATATTTAGTTATATCTCACAATTTCTTCTAAAAAATAATTAAACTCTTAAAAAATTTAGAGAAATAGTAATCATAAGTATGTATAACAATCAACATATTATTTATAATAAATTAAATAATCAAATATATAATATAGCAAAAAAATTGTGTATATAATATAGTGAAAAGAATATATTTTTGTATATAATGTAAAATATGCAAATATATTTTAACTTAATGCTTTCAACCTTCTTTAAATGAATAATAATAAGAGAAATAAAAAGTCATTTATCATTAACCACATAATTGGTGTATTAAAGAATAATAATATAAATAAAATGTCACGTGTCAATCAACTACAAAACTACTTATCGAAAGTTTTGAAAAACTCCCTAGTTTATTTATATATATATATATTAATTTATCAATTCATTTAGATGATTCATGTGACTTAATAAGTAATTTAATAACTGAATTTTCGTTTCAACTTAATAAAATTATCTACTAAACGAAATGCGGATTTAAATGCAAATATTTTGTAAATCGATTCACTTTTTTTTGGGTTGGAGCAACATATTTATTAAAAATTTGAACAAAATAAATGTGGACAATTGTTTCAATAGTGTTGGGCTGCAGCCATTGAAGGAGGTGTTGGTAAACAGTCAAAGCCGAAGCCATCAAAATTTAAAAATCGTCATTGTGGAATATAAGGTGTAACATTAAAAGTCACATGGGAATTCAAGTAAGCTTGTTGAGTCGTTTGTTTTAAGACGTGTTTGTTTTCTTTTGTTTGAATGCCTGAAGAAGTAGACCAGAAACTACATGTTTGGCTGAAGCCGCCAAACAGAAACGAAGCTCGTATATTATTTATAACGAATCTTTGAAGAAAAGAAAAGAAAAGAAAAGAAAATAAAATAAAAGAGCAAGGTAGGATGAGCATGACAGTAGAAATGACAATGGGTAGGATATGGGTAGAGTATACTAATATCCTTATCAGTACATATAGTTTATGTTATGTATTCATACTTTATTTGTACTCGTGTGGGTGATAAAAATTATTACCCTTACCCTATCTACAGGGTATCTGTTACTCTTAAGGTATTCATTTACCCGTGGTTTAAATTTAATTAATTAACTTAAAAAATAATATACTATCAATTTAGAACAATAGATTAAAAAAATATCCGAGATAATATGAAATATTATATCTACACAACATAATATAAAAGTTATAATTTATAACTAAAAGTAGTTAATGAAATAGTAATGTGATAAGTTATCACTTGAAATTTCTAAACTGCATTTTCACGGACTTGTCTGAAACTTTTTTAAATTTTGTCTAAACTTTGTTTATATTTTAGACTTTTTTAAAAGTTCATTGTAACTTGTTTGTACGTTGATATATTATTTATAGATTGTTTATATGTTATCTATATATTGTATATATAATATTTATATGTTGTATATAAGTTGTTTATATGTATTATATATATTTATATGTTGTATATATGGTATGTATAAGTTACAAACATAGCAAGTCATAAACATAGTATATACAAGTTACAAACATAGTATAAACAAGTTGTAATACTAATACTTGTATGTTCTGCATCTTTGTAAAAGATACACAAGTTAGAAACATAATATAAATAAATCATAAACATAATATAAACATAGTATATATAAGTTACAAACATAGTATAAACAAGTTATAAAACTAATATTTGTATGTTATGTATCTCTGTAAAAGATATACAAGTTACAAACATAGCATAAACAACACCATAATTTTTGAAAAATAGAACAACACCAATAGAATATTAACAACATTCCAACAACATATAAACAAGAGTTGGTAAATTTGAAAATATGCATTTGTGAATTTGAAAAAATTGAAAAGTGAATATGTAATATGTGAAAGTGGGTAGTACAAAATAAATATTATAACGTATCGTAGGTTTATTATGTAAAAACCACTATATATAATACATATGTGTGTGTATGTGTGTATATATATATATAATACATATATATAACATATATATATAATTCATAATGTATGTATGTATGTGTGTGTGTGTATGTGTGTATGTATGTATGTATGTAGCGGATATGGGTAACGGGTACGGGTACGAATAATACCCAACGAGTAAGAATACGGATATGGGTAGGGTATTACCCGCTTTGACTGGGTATGGGTACGAGTAAACCTGTACTTTACTGTGTGGGTATGGGTAGGGTATCAATATAAGAATACCCTACCCATATCTATATTCTTACTCGTTGGGTATTATTCGTACCCGTACCCGTTACCCATATACCCGCGTTGACTGGGTATGGGTAGGGCCAGTATCCGTCGGATATGATATAAATTTCCATCCCTAATCATAACCACTTCAAACCTCTTTGCGCGTTGTTGATCGTTAAAAACCACACATTTGATTCTTCACGTGACATTATATCATCTATCAGAGAATATTCAAATTTTGAATCTCGAGGCGCCAACTTGTCAGATGCTAACATCACCCTCGTCAACGTGACTTGTAAGCCTTGCAACGTGCGTTGATGTCTTTCTTCAAAGGTGACTCCTTTACTCATCAACGTGACTTGTAAGCGATTGAAACGTCGAATGGTGTTGCCGTGCAAGTCTACTTCAGCTCTGGCGCACATCCCGTCAATGTGACTTACATATCTCACCACATGACTTGTCTGCTTGTGCAATCAATGCAGAGAGTCATCATTCTCATAACGTGACTTGGACCATGTGCAACTTGCCTTGTATGATTTAGAATCATAAAATTTCCAGAGTGAGCATCGTTTACGTGACTTACATCCATAGCTACGTGACTTGTGATACTTCTGGAAGAACCCTTAATTCCTTGAATATGATCAAAGTGACTTGCATCCCGTAGAGCGTGCATTGATCATACTGCAACGTGCTTATAAGCATGTACAACATGTCTTGCTTAACTTTTTCACATGTTTTGTTAAAATCATCAAAACTTAGAGGGAATTTCCATGTTAACCAAACTTGGTTCAACAAGATGCACCAGAATCACTAATGCAACTCAACTCTCCAAGTCTAATCATACTAGTGTATTCGGATGCTGAAACCAAACTCGTCTCCAAATCAGAGCATAATCCAGAACTTGAACCTATTATCCACAGAGAAGCAGACTAGGAGATAACACACTAAATGAATCACTCCCAAATATGCAAACATACAAGTTGTGCAGAACCAGAGACAGAGGATACTGAAAAATGTGAATGCAGAGACATATGATGCAGAGTAATGCAGATGTATTGAAACATGCAAATGCAGAGACAAAATATGCAGAAGCAGAGACTGATGTACTGAAACATGCAAATACAAAGATAGAATGTATTGACTCACGAATCGACAAAATAGAGTAAGTGCAAGCATCTATGCCGCAACACTCAATAGAATGATGGATTTATCAAAGGACAAATTAAGTCTTACCTCAACTGACAATAGTGGCAAACCATGGCACGAATCTGGATCAGATATCAAAACATACAAGTATACAAGGAATATATTCTCAGAGGAATATATCTGAAATGCAAAGATGCACAGAGGCAAACTGAATGGGTAGCTCACATGGCCAAAAATATCACGAATAATATGTACCTCCGCTCAACCAACTATCTCCACATGTATCATCCTGTCACCTATTAAGCATATCATAGGGAAATACATGATCTCCCAAACTCAGACGATAATCTAGAGCATCAACTCTCAAATCTTATCCATTTACTACTTCGAAACTTATGCATACTAGATATCCAAATCCAAAGGCCTGAAAAATGTCTATCAGAACACAAACTCGGACACTTGTCATAAACTAAGTATCGAAATATCTACTAATTAATCAACCACTCGAAGCAAAAGAAGTCACCTAGTTTATATCTAGCAAAATCATCTCAATTTAATTCACCATCGCAATTCTAACTCAAATTGCAAATATAGACCAAAAAGAAAATGCATCTTCCCAAACGTTACTAGTGAAAATAGCATAAACACATCAAAGAAATTATTCATCTGATATCCAAATTTCATAGTCCAATCAAATCCAATCCATAATCTAGTTCATATATTTGTTATCAAATTTAAATCGTATTCATAGTTGCAATCATTTTGTATCACTTAAGTCAAATTATAAGTTGAATCCAACTTAACTCCACAAGTCTTGTTGGCAACTTCGTTAGTCTCATATCCACATGAATTGTCACCTAATCGTTGTCGTAAACTTTAACCTCAACAAAATGATAACCCCAAAATGATTGTATCTCATTGATACAAGTTCTCTAATCTCATAGTATAACCGAATTTGAAATCCGTAAGTCAACCCTCTTTGTTATATCAAAACTAAGTACTACAAATATTTATAATCATTTCACCCTTTTCAGTCAAATTACCGAATTTAACCATTCCTTGGTCCATTCACGTTTAACCGATTGCCTTCGTGTTTACATGATTCATCGTACCATCCTTATCATATAAGTCAAACTGCCAACCGGCTATCAACAACTGAAATATGTTATCAACACCTATCACCAACTGGATTGATCACCTTTTCATTGATAATAATACTTGTGATCAAATGAAATCACCACTCGAATTTTGTCACCAATTCAATAATTACATACCATACTTATTCTTAGACCATTTTGACTAATATATCCAGTATCTACCTTTATTTACCATATGTCAAATATCACGAAATCAATAAACTAAGACATTTCTCTTTCAGATTTGTTCCTTCATACAACGATCGGCTCCTAAAGATTAACTATCAAAGTCCTTTCATCATGCTATACTTCTGTCTCTTTTCATATCAAGTCCCAGATCAGAGCATAAATCAAATGTATTCTAATCCAATAAGGATGTATCATACCTCAAACAAATATGTTTTACGAATTATTCAAAAACTTATCTTAACTATCACCTCAAGCATCACTAAATCCATGTTCAAGGATATCTCCTTTGAATTTCCCTCTCAGACACAATGCTCACATAAGAGCTCGATCTATGTTCCTAAAATTAAATTTATGTATCATCCTTAGTGTTTCCTTTACAAACTGTCATAGGAGTATCCCATTTACATATATATACATTACATTTCCATTACTATTACTCCAATCCTAGGTAGTTCATCAACTTAAATCATCTCAAAGCCTTGTCATATTCATCACATTCTCATATCCAACACCGTTAGCAAAATCGACAAAATCATATTTTTCTCTATTTGAGCCTCAGGTACAAATGACAGAAAAACAAGACAACCAAGCAGTCTTTTCCCAAAATAACTCAAAAGAATGATGGGAATCAATGAGAGTGACTTCTTTATTGTCATTTTTGTGTATTCTGGTATTTTATTATATGAAATCTCAGTTTCATGCTTCCTTTACTGAAATAACTTTTTTTTTTAATTCAAAGTAAAATATTTTTGTTTATTTTCATACTTCGGGTTTTCATGTTAAATCCAGAATGCTCTGTAAGAAACAAACTAATTTGAGCCCAAAGGTGTGACAAAACCCTTATCATTAAAATTAAACAGTAGAAACCTTAGTATAATTTATATCTTATTCTTCAATCTGACGATCAATATTTTCCTATCTTAGTAACATTAATCTTATGTTTCTGTATTCCAAAATTGAATTTAGCATCTGTAATCACCGATATGCTAAATAGAGTAACAAAAACTTCATATGCGTCTTTTCTCCATTCAAAATTTTAATTAATAAATGATGACAATAAGAACATTTAGATCCATATAAAATTCACTTTTGAATGGAGCCAGCTAAATTTCAACAGTCCCTAAAAGAACTCATTATTGTTGGATTTGTGATATCAAACACTCAGAACAAGCTCATCACCAAAGTGCTTCTTCAAAAGGGTGTTGTGTTTGTGTTGTTAATTGGACAAGTTACTTTGTAATAGGATAAATTAGATAAGTTACTTCTAATTTATTCTATTACATTAACATATCAGTAACTTCTCTAATTTGAAATTATGCCAATTTCACGCCCAAAAAAGGAGATATTATTCCAATTTAAATCAATACAGACCCAAGTTTTGTTTCTAGAAAAAAAATAAAGTCATGGCAACGCTCTCAGTAGTCCTTTACTCTTTTTTTTCCCCGACATACTGCCAGCAGTTTACATATCATATCAGTCCTTTACATAACATATCAGTAGTTTTTTTTCCTTGCATATCATTATTCAGCTACATAAAAGCAGAGTAGAGGCAGTTTTTGGTTTTGGGTTGATCCAACGAATTATAATATTTCCTGATCCTTTCTTCAACCATGCCTTACTTCAAGTGCACTCCGGAATGGTGGCTCCGTTTTTACTGGGGAGTGTCATCTGAAGAAAGAGTGTGTGAAGCCGATGACACTTATATTGATGATGGAGACAAAGGTGAGACTTCTGAATCTTTTTATAGAAGAAAGTACGAAAACTTCCCCATTATCTCAAATCCTGCTTAGATTATTATGCTTTCCTTTCTAGTATATATTCCCATTCATCTGGTTATTATAGAAGGCTGAGGGAGAAAGAGAGAGTGGTAAGGTTGATGGTGGCTGAAGGTTTAGTAAATGTAGGGAAGGGGATGCTTCTTCTTTGGAGGATATTGCTTCTTCTTTGGTTAATCAATTACTTGGTCTTGGAATGCTCACTCTAAAATGTAATACTCGACGATTCATTTCCAAAGTTGTTACTCGCTTTGCCCGTTGCCCACAATTGGATCACATGAAATTGTAAGTCACGCTTTCGCGTGTCTTTTGTCATCTTTCACACTCCATGGTTGACGTTTATCTCCAACTTCTTCATTCGGTTCTTACATTAAATTAAGATTCTCAATCCCTGGTTCTATGAAAAATGATGAGATTCAAGAGGATGAAATAGAACATGTTTTCGTCTACTTGGAATTATCAGTTCGAGAACGAATATCTAAATTATGATAACTTATTTGCATATTTGGGAAAAAATATGGATATAAAAAAATTTGCATAAAATGTGAAAAATAAAGATATGGTTGATTTTGAGAATTTTGGATAAATTAAAAATTTAGTGTATTTTGATAATTTTGGGTAAATTAAAAATTTGGTGGAATAAATGAATAAGATTGGGATTTTGAGAGGATCAACGATTAAAATTTGAATTCATATTTTGTCAAAATTGGGGTTTTGAGAGGATGAACAATAGAGGATAAAAATTGTGAGAGAAAAGTGAGTGAGTGAGTGGGAATAGTGAGAAGATTGAGCATATTTATAGATAAAAATGAAAAAAAATTCAAAACCATTGCAAAAAAAATTAAAAAATGTGATTGCAAGCGGTCATTTGACCGTTTGCACACATTGGGGAAGTCTGTTGAGTCAGTACTTAGTACATGGTTACAATCCCTGCACTAGAACTTGAAGAAACAACATGTGTAATTGTTAGGAGCATATCTACTGCACGGTTATTACTTCAGTGAGGACTCCTAGTCCTCATTGAGGACTCTTAATAAGAGCACAAAAATGGAGCATACACAATTTTAAATTAAATAACTATCATTAAAATTAAGTAACTGATTCACAGATCTTAACTTATAAAAATTTACCCCTCAGCTACTTAATTTCATGCGTAGTTACTTAATTTCAACTTCTGAAAAGTTACTTAATTTATGAGATAGTTACTTAATTTAGACAAATTAAGTAACTTTGTTCATAATTAAGTAACTCGTTACTTAATATGGCACGATTAAGTAACAAGTTATTTAATCTGAATTTTAGTTACTTAATTTGTCTAAATTAAGTAAAAACTGAGTTACTTAATTTAAATTCCAGTTATTTAATTTTATGTGTAGGTTATTTAATTTTAACTTCTAGAAGGTTACTTAATTTATAAGAGAGATACTTAATTTACACAAATTAAGTAACTTTATTCATAATTAAGTAACTCGTTACTTAATATGGGAAGATTAAGTAATCAATAACTTAATATGAGATTTAGTTATTTAATTTGTCTAAATTAAGTAAAAATTGAGTTACTTAATTTAAGTATCAGCTACTTAATTTCATGTGTAGGTTACTTAATTTCAGTTTCTAGAAGGTTAATTTATAAGGTAGTTACTTAATTTAGACAAATTAAGTAATTTTATTCATAATTAAGTAATCTGTTACTTAATATGACAAGACTAAGGAACAAGTTACTTAATCTGAGATATAGTTACTGAATTTGTACAAATTAAGTAACACCTGAGTTACTTAATTTAGACCCTAGTTACTTAATTTCATATGTGAGTTACTTAATTTCAGCTTCTAGAAGGTTACTTAATTTATAGGAGAGTTACTTAATTTACATAAATTAAGTAACTTTGTTCATAATTAAGTAACTCGTTACTTAACATGACAAGATTAAGTAACAAGTTACTTAATCTAAGTTTTAGTTACTTAATTTGTCTAAGTAAAGTAAAACTTGAGTTACTTAATATAAACTTCAGTTACTTAATTTCATGTATAGGTTACTTTTCTAGAAGATTACTTAATTTATGATATAGTTACTTAATTTAGACAAATTAAATAACTTTGGTCATAATTAAGTAACTCGTCACTTAATATGGCAAGATCAGGTAACCGGTTACTTAATCTGAGTTTTAATTACTTAATTTATTCAAATTAAGTAAAATCTGAGTTACTTAATTTAAGTTCCAATTACTTAATTTTATGTGTGAGTTACTTAATTTCAGCTTCTAGAATGTTACTTAATTTATAAGATAGTTACTTAATTTACATAAATTAAATAACTTTATTCATAATTAAGTAATATGTTACTTAATATGGTAAGATTAAGTAACCAATTACTTAATCTGAGATTTAATTACTTAATTTGTTTAAATTAAGTAAAACTTGAGTTACTTAATTTAAGCCCTAATTACTTAATTTTATATGTGAGTTACTTAATTTCAATTTCTAGAAAGTTATTTAATTTGTGAAAAAAATATTTAATTTACACAAATTAAGTAATTTTGTTCATAATTAAGTAACATGTTACTTAATATGGCAAGATTAAGTAATCAGTTACTTAATATTAGATTTAGTTACTTAATTTGTCTACATTAAGTAAAACATGAGCTATTTGATTTAAATCACAGTTACTTAATTTTATGTGTGGGTCAATTAAAAACTGTTCCCGTGAGTCTTTCTAACTCATCTATAGTATCAAACCAGTTTTTGAGAGACATTCACTACTGAGATTTGTGCAATTCTTTCCGGCGTTTGTGTTATGTGGCTTGTGAGAACGAAGACGTTTATGTTAAAGTTAAGGAAAATATAGTCTCTTTAAATAAATGTGTGTATAATATGCTTAGACGAGATAAGTCACTCCCCACACTAAATGAATGGGAAAATGTGTTAGATCCTAACTTGGATAAACTAAGGAAAAATGTTGAGTCCGAAAGGATAACGAATAGAAAATGCTCCGTATGTAAGGAAATTGGACATACAAAACTAAAATGTCCTCTGAATGTACAAGTAATGTCTACTCCTACCAATTTCCAAGGAACTTGCAGTACTTTCCATGGTACTTCTAGTGCCACACAAGACCTCTGCGATGGGAATTCCTTCATCTATGTAAGTATTTTATCTAAGTTATAAATTCATTATTATCTCCTCAATTATAATGCGTTAATTCAATTTGCTTGAAAATGTGCTTATTTTTTTTGGGGACAACAGTTGAATATGCCAATTGGGTTGTCCACGACCAATGATATCAGCTACACCTCTTCTAGTTATTTTGACTTTTTCTCCAGTGCCTCACGAGATACCTTCATGTAGCACTGCACTGGTTTGAAGTCTATCCTCACCAAGAAAGTCAAGTATTAAGGAAACAAATATCGTGTTTTTGTATAAGGAATTCAATACTCAAATGATACATGAGGAAGTAATTTGTGATGGGATCAACGAATGATCAATATTGGCCAAATATAATGTTTACAACGATTCATGTCTATACATTTTCAGCTTAGTTTTTATATCAAACTAGTTGTTTCCATAGTGTGTTAACCGCTTGGTATAAGTGTCGTGTTTGTTTCCTCTGCCTTTTCCGGTAGTAGAAAGTGATATGCAATAGCTCCCTTTAGCATGTTTTCACGTGCCGTGTTCAACTCGTGATTACATATCCAATGCATGATGTCTTGCCGAATAGGATGAACAGCTCAACTTTTCCTTCACAAATAAAACACAACCACAATATATATACATTTAGTCAATTTTTGTATTAAAAATATATAATTTAATTCATGTGAAATTAAATACTCTAGGACTACTTACAAAATCTTCAAACTTGCCAATGAGGAGCATGTATTATTAAATTCTTATTTTTATTAAGATAACAATTATATATTTTCACAATTTTATATGTGAAAACACAAAATATTAATATCCATGATGATGAGGGATTCATAATAAGTGTTTGATATATTTTCACAATTTATTCCACCCTTCTTTATTAACAATTACCTTTGTGTTATCTAGGGGGAGAATTTTAAAAAAATGTAGAAGTCATAATGCATAAATGTAGCATATTTATTGATTAATTTACAACGACAAATGCTCATGATTAATCTATGAGCTTGCAAAGCTTATATAAGTTTCAATCCACCACGTATCTCAAGCATACAAGACATCCAAAATCAAGAAGCTAATAAAAAATGATCTGTGAAAGATAGAAGCATAGAAACAACTTACCCTTCTGCATTGCTTGGTCCATCTGCCGAAGTCAAGCCTAAT
>CAODLS010362661.1:0-10049 GCA_948243855.1 Flueggea neowawraea
GGTCCATAATTTGTGGAACCTGCATATACATGATCACTTAGTTCTAATATAAGAGTATATCTCCATTTGCAATTACCAAAGACGACGCCTATTGGTGCAGTTTCAAATTCTGCTAATATCAGGAAAGCACATTTCCAGCTATTAAAACAATGTATTGAAGAATTCAGGGAAAAGCATAATGAATGGTGGAATGATAATCTTAACTTCTGATCATAAAGAGCGAAAGACCCAGCAGAACAATCCACTGGATTGGGACAGTTTTTGATGAGTTTACTTGAAATTTACCGATATTACATACGGTACAAGATACTTCTATGACTTCAGATTGTACCTGTTCAGATATAATGCCTGATAAGCCGACAACTGAGCTGGGTTTAGCATAAGAAACAATGCCATCAGCCAATTCTAAGAGAGGATTCAAAAGTATATTAGCAATGACCAGATCATATTTCCCAGTTTCATAGTTAGATACTGTTCCATAAGAGCATTGTTCCTTCATTGTTTGTTCTTTTCTCTCATCCATCGAGTTAAAGCATTTTTTGCTGGGAACTAACTGTAGTTCCATCATCTCAGGTCCTATGTTGTTCAGAGCAGCATTATGACGTGCAGATGCGATTGCTTGGGGTTCTATATCAAATCCAACTGATCGAGCAGCACCGTACTGCATCAGAGATAACATTTGCTATTAAAAAACTTCATGATTCAAGCTTGAGGAGCCTTTATATATATATTGGCAAAAGGCAAGAAACTGGTAAGGGCTGTCAAAAAGTGAAAAAACACAATTTTCTGAAATTTCTTAATGAATAATGATGCAAGGATGGGAAAGTCTCTAAAACATTTGCCAATTCCAATACTACATTGATTACATTAACTTCAGTAAAATGCAAACAAAATAAATATTCCCTATTAAATATCAAACAAGTTAATTTAAACTTAACAGATTGAAAAAGATTATACTCGAAAACTACACTAATTTTGTTGGAAAACTTCAATAATTTAACTGCTAGTGCACAACGTAAGCAGAATTGAAATTGGGCATAGGATCTTGAGTATTCCTTGGAAAATCAATGTGTAAGGTTCATTCCTTAATTTAGAATTTATTTTTTAAAAGTAGATCACCTTAATTGCTGCAATTGCAAGAATTCCAGAACCAGTGCCGTAGTCTAAGAAAAGTTCTCCTCCCTTGATCAAGCTCCGAAGTAGCAATAGACACAACTTTGTAGTAGGATGATCTCCGGTTCCAAATGCTAACCCAGGATTCAGAATTATATTTGTTGCTCGAACATGCTGCAGTGCAGAGAAAACATAATTACACACTTCAATTACTACCATGTTGAAACTTCAAGCAACACAGGAAATTAAGGAGACAGCATTCGAGGAAATTTCCTGCTGCAAGAGCGTACAGACACAAGCAGGGATTCTAAATAAGCCACAAATGAATTTTCCGTTAAATATGATCAGTGACTATAAGAAAACCTTTCAAGAAGATAATTTGAATTAATCATACTGGAGGAGTTTTCCACTCTGGCACAACCCAAAGTCCTTCAGCTACTTCAACTGGCTGAAATAATTCCTGTTATGGTGAAGCACAAATACAGAGTATGGAACATCAGCAAGTATTCAGAAAAACTAAGTTACATCAGAAGCAACATGATAAATTGAAACAAAATCAACCTGAGTCTTTTGAATCCAGTCACATTGTTGCTCCACTTTAAACTCATAAGTTGGTAACTGTTTCAAACCTATGGAATCAGCAGCTTGTGAAAGGCATACATCCACATCTTGGACATCATAAAAAATGGAATTAATGTAGACCTACAAAAAAATCATTGCAAAAAAGAATTCAAACAACTGCCATGCATTTTCCTTTTCGGCATGTTGAACTCTGATGAAATCATAACATAGACACCATAATAACACAGCCAAATGATCTCCCACAACCTTTCCTAAATAACCAAAAAAGGAAAAGAATAAACAATATGTTCACACTGATGTAGTGGAATTTGCACACAAAGGTTTACCTCATTAGAGCTCTCATCGTCATCCTCTTCATCCATACTAGCAGAACTTGCACCGAAACATATCAGAGCTTCTGAAAGCATATCCTGATAACAGCAAAAGTATCAAATATCACAAAAGATCATACAACCATACAAGATTACAAAAGATTAATTTCTTTGAATTTGAGAAGTCATAGTGCTTATTAATAAAGAAGAGACCACTTAAGACGAAATGATGAATTAAAAAAATGGTAATATCTTTACAACTCTTTCTATTGAACAAATTTCAGAGACAAGCAATGCCGCAAATTGACAGAGACCCCATTAAGAAGAATTAAAAATTAATTGGTACTTGCAAACACTCACAGCCATGTGTTTGGGACAGCGGATGCGCACAGAAAGATAAGTAAAGGGTAGCTCAGTTGTGGCGACCACTGGAAAGTCATTTGAACAGGCTGTGACGTGACTACAAGAAAAAGATTGAGTCTTTTTGAAGAGTGAAGAAGGAATGAAAATGGGTTTAGCTTTAAATGGAGATATGGGAGTGAATAAGAATGGTGATGGCAGTGAAGGGTGATGAATGAGGCTGCGAGAGAAAATGCGGGAAAGTTGTTTGAAGAAATGACACTTCGACATTTTTTTTTTTGGTTTGAGTGCTGCGACGAGAGGAAGAAAATTTGGATGTGACCGTTGGCTAGCGCGGTATTGGACTTCCAGTGGCTTTTAACGGTAACGGTTCGACTGACATCTTGCAAGCTGGATACGCTTGGAACAACTTTTCCAAGACAGGTTTTATCAAACTAAAAATAATTCACATTTAGAAATCAAAACAAAACCAATTCATATTTAGAAACTTGAATGCTTGCTAATATGTAAAAATTGATTTCATTAACTGAGAATTGAATACATAATGTTCACAGGTGACTTGTGTCTGCCAAAACACATTAAGCCCCAAAGCAAGAGCAGAGACTGAAAAAACAAAATTTCAGTGTGCAAACCAAAACGTAAATCTAAGATATAATAGAAAATACTAGGAGTCTAAACTTGTTCAGCTGTAGTAGTTTCCTTTTCGTTTTCCATGTCGGTTGTTGTACTTTTCTTCATCATGTTGTACCATTTCATTGCTTCTAAGAAAACTGCAGCACAACCCAAAAATGCAACGATGGCAGTATAAATGTTGCTCCATATATCATCAGCATTTGCAAATCAAATCCTTACACAAATTGGAATCTTTTTGGTACAAGGATTTATTTGAGGTAAGTTCTACGTCGGTGCATGCATTTGCAAATCAAGCCCTCGCACAAATTGGAATTCTTTTGTGGCAAAAAAAATGATAATTATGGTTTGTGATTTATTCTGCAAAACCCAAACTATCATTTCTTTTTAGAACCCGATTAGACAGAAGAAAATATTGCGGTTTGGTTCAAAAGATTTTTTTCAAGCAGGTTTATTGCTTCTTACTCGATTATTTTATTCTAAAAAAAAACGATTGAACCGAACCGAATTATTTTGTATAAAAAGGTCGGTCTCGGTAATGATTTGGTTTGGTTCGTCTTGATCATTTTTCCACTCCAGGTTTTCCGTTAATTGAAAACCGAACCAACAACCAAACTGAAACAATCTACCCGTTACAGAGCCGCCTCTAACAAGCTGCAGTTTCCTTCGTTCGTCTCCTTCGATTTTTGGCCAGAAAATTAATGTCATTTTCGTGGAGAAGACTACTCTGTCAAGTTCGTTGTTGAATATGATCTCGAACGACGCAATTTCATTGTTAGAACTTTACAACTCGTCTCTGAGTAACAAATTTTCAGTTTTAGATTGGATATAGTGTGACAGGTATGCAATTTCGAAGGTTAAAACTATTTTTATAAGAACTTTTCTCGTTTTGATAATTGATTTTATTTGCTTCACCGAAGATCGAACCACGACATCTCAGTACTAAAGTTGACTCTAGTGCCACTAAGTTACAAGACCATTAGTTATAAAAATTTACTCTGATTAAATTCAAAAAATAACACGTGAAATCTATATGGCTTATGAGAATTACAAGCCCTGAACCAACTAACTGACTCGAGAGGTAATAAATCTGAGTCTCAAAAAATAAATCAATGGAGACTCAGAGAAGTTTACAGATTACAGGAGAACTATTTTTTCACTTGGCAATTTATCACTTGCAATCTATGAAAAGCAAACACCCGAACTAATAACCTGAAGTAAGATCTTCGGCATCTGCAATCACTGTGAAGTCTGACACTTCTTGACCATTATTGAAAAAATGTGCTGTACTATTTCCCTCCAGATGGACAGAAGAGCTCCATGATGTCCAAATGTTATGGTAAATCGCTGATCCGATCAATGACAAGCATTTTAACTTAGACTCTCCCATTCTGTTTCTCCTTCGCTCCTTATTGCCTCCATAACCTCGTTTTCAATTCGTTTTCCATTCCAAACCGATATGAGATGGCTGATATCTACACTGATCCATTACTTACCGCGCTTCTCTGAAATGGGAAAAAATTGGTAAACAAGAATGTATAATGTTATGACACTGTTATGGTGGTGGCGTATATGTTAAAAGCTTCCACAGGCAATCAAATTTATATTTGCAGAGAGCAGAGAACAGATTCCCCTGAAATCTATCTCGCTGTCAGAGGCCTTTATATGAAGTTCTATTAATGGATGTGTAATTGATTACATTAATAAAAATGAAATGTGATAATTGCTTAGTGTTTTACTTAATGTTTGTTTTGAAAACTGTTAGAAAATCGAGTCCGCCTATGACGCTAATGGATGGAACGAGGTCCGTCGATTATCAGATTAATTGACTAGTTCAACTAATGAGTAATTGGTTATGACCTTCTCAATTGAGCCAGGCAAGTCCAATTAATTAAAAAGCCCAATATAAAGTTCAAAAGCCCAAACATAAAAGATAAATACAAAGAGGTCTAGAATATTTTCTTTTGGTTTTCATTTTTTTGTCATAAATGTTATGGATATACAATTATATAAAAATGTAAGAAAAGAAAAGAAAAATAAGGAGATAAATAAGAAAGAAAATAAAAAAAATTAAGGTTTTCACTTCTTTTTTCCCTCCATTTTCTTAATTCTCTCTCATCTCTATCACTCACTCTTTGTTCCTTGTTTCGAGACAAAGAAAAGAAAGGAAGTTTTGTCTTCCTAAGTCCAACCCGATTTTTAGTTGGCTTTTAGACTGCGCAAATGTTAGTTGTTCCCGTCCCGAGAGGCTATTGTTCAACTAGAGGCTTGAATCGATCCTAGACTTCTACTGTTTGTGCTTGGCTAAGAGGTAGGATCTCGATCCTTGCTCGTTTCTGCTAATTATATAGTTTGTCTATATACCTTTTGTATACCTTTATTGGTATCAGAGTTTGAGAATGATTTCTGTGTGTTTTGTTGAAAATCTGCATGTCTCTGTGTTTGTTACATGCTGAGGAATTGTTCTGTAATTTTTGGTATTTGACTTCTTGTTGTTTTGGTTCGACTTTTGTGTCGGATAGTGTAAATCTGAAATTTAAAAGTGTGAATTTCGAGAAACCAAGTGTATAGTAGATTCATGAGGCTCACTTATGTACCCTATCCAAATTTTGTTGAAAAATACCATCGGAAAGGTCGTTAAATCGAGTGAAATCCGATTAGGTCTGGTATGTTAGGTGGAATTTTCTGATTGGATTAAAAAAAACATGGGCCAATCAAATCATAACACTTGGCACCGGTCAACAAAATTTGACTTTGACTGACCAACACGTGTGCACAACTCTGAACAATTGAAAAGACGACATGTGGCAACATCAGCCACGTAGACCGCCACGCGAGCGACACGTGGTAGAGATGACTGGGCATCAATGTCATCAATATCGTCCATTCACAAGATGCCATATGGCATGTTCTGCCAACATGGTAGACATGTCAACAACAACGCCATCGACATATGGCATGACTGATTGTTTACCGTGGCTCAACGTGGACCAATCAGATGCAGACACGTGGCGTACTCTGTCACGTGGCGGTGCCACATCATATGACATGTGTGCTTGCCACGTCAGATCAGATAGTCACATTGACGAATGAGCATTCGACATGTGTCAGGATGGACATGTGGCGCGTGAATCACACACATGTCTTTTGGTGGAGTGTGTCGGCGAGTGAGGCGGTTTCCTGTGTCCAAATATTTCCAAATTTTACAAAAATATGATTTACATTTTTATGGATTTTTTGGTAAATTTTGATAAATATTTTGAAATCCAAAACCAATTTTTCTTGAATTATTTGGTAATATAAAATGTAGATTATGTATTTTCTATTTGTATTAAAATTTGGAAAAATTTGCTTTGTTCATGTATATTATTCTGTATTTTATACATGTTGACCTGGTTACATCTATTAATTGTATGTTCAATCAATATAGTACATTAATTGTACTAATCCACCATTCTGTGTCTGTTTCAGATGGTGAAATGGAAGAAAATTTGAGGGCCATTAGGATTGACCACAACATTTGTAGTGATGATATTGATGGGGTAGTATCACATATTGTTCATATGAACAAGCTTTCCAGGAATTTGTGTGGCGTGGTTGTTTTAGACTAGGAACCGACCTTAATGGCATGATTCAGGTGATGTTGTACTCATTCACCAAATCTAGCCTCAAAGGATGGTTTACTCTCTCCATAGTTTAAGAACATTTAAGGGCTACCCTTCGGGTGTTCTTAGTAGTCTTAGCTAAGAGAGGCGTGCTTAGGCGCATGCATCCTAACCACCCCATGGTCATTCGAAGTGGCTGTGAGATTCTGAGCTATTGGCTTGAAAACTTAACACACACCTTACTTGAGGAGCTATAGGAGGAAGTTCGAGAGTCAATTCCTAGGACTCCAGTTTATTTCTGACAAGCCTCTTAGTTTACTGAGTTTTTGAGACAAGTTGTTAGTTACTTGTCATTTCACATAAATAAGTTTTATGTACATACACTTATATGGTTTTGGATACTTTATGTAAATTATTAATATGTTGTGATAATAAATAGTGTTAGTTGTGTTTATTATTTTGAGCTTTTTATTATGATAAATTGTTTAATTGTGGTGAATGCAATTATTCATATGTTGAATGTTGCTAAACATTATTGCATTGTTAATTGTTTATGGACTCGCAAATGCACTAATAAACATTGTATGGCTGAGTTTAGATAACTTAGAAACCTAATCCTATATGTTGGGAAAATTGATCATTTACTATCCTTGAAATTGAATTTAAAGTAATTAGTTATTAAGAATGAGATGGTAATAGAACGCTTAGTGTACTATTCAATTCTAAACTTACATAATTAGTTGTACTTGTTTAATTTTTGAATGGATAGTAAATACTTGTGTATTGTTGTATCTCCTCATTTAGTGCAACTTTTGGTGATAGATTTCTGAACAATATGTCTAATACTTCAAAAAAATATTGTTGTTGAGATTAACAAAGATAACAAGTTGAATGGTAACAATTATGGTATTTGGGCTATGAAAGTCCGATGTGTGCTTGAGGAGCAGGAGGCTTCTGAACCCTTGGATTCGATTATGGTCGAACTTGAGGAGGGCACTGCCACTCAACATAGGCTTGACCATAAAGCCTATGTTGATTGGAAGAAGAAGAATTCTACTTCATGCATCATCATCCTGAGCACGTTCGATGATGATATTACTATGGAATCCAAAGGCTATGAGAATGCCAAAGAACTCTGGCCTAAATTGAAGGAGAGATTCGGTAGTGTGTCGTTGACAAAGCTCCAGTCTTTGACCATAAAATTTGACACATACCAGAAGCGCCTTGATCATACCTTGCAAAAGCACCTCAGAGAAATGAGGAATATGATCAATGGGCTTAGAAATGCCAGTCACAAGCTGACCGAGGAGCAAAAACTCTAAGCAGTAATCTATTCCTTACCGAGCAGTTGGGATCAAATGAAGCATTCTAACATCCGAACTTCCCATGACATTGTACATTATCTTGAGCTCGAGAAGGACCATATGACAGCTCTAAAAATTAATGTTGAGGCTCACGTAGCTTCTTCTAGACCCCAAAAGGGTTCAACCAACAAAGAGAAAAGGAAGCAGAGAGCATTCGTCTTCAAAAATAAAGGAAAGAATTTCAAAGGAAAACATAAACAGAAAGGAAAGAAAAAGAAAAAGGGCAAGGGCAAGTCCCGCCTTTCAAAAATTACATGCTACAAATGCCAGCAGAGAGGGCACATTGTTAAAGATTGCAATGCTCCTAAGAAGGTACAAAACATATATTCCTGTTTAAATTATGCTTGTGTGTCAAGTTTCGTATTCCTAACTGAATAGCACCCTCAATGGGTGATTGATTCAGGAGCGACCGACCACGTGAGTACAAGGCGTGAGGCGTATGTCTAGTTCTGGAGGATTCCTCAAGGAACAAAGTGGATATATGTTGGGAACAATGCCAAAGTAGAGGTCCAATGTATTGGCATTTGTATGCTGACCTTGCACGGTGGCAAAACATTGTCGCTATATGATGTCCTTTATGCTCCAGGAATACAAAGTAATTTGGTTTCTATTTTGTCTTTAATGAAGAACGAATTTACTTTATCTTTTGAGAACAATAAGGTAGATCTGTTTTTAGGTGGTACATATTATGACTCTGGTTTTGCCATGGATGTTTTGTTGTTATGGATATAGAGTATGTAAATAACAATATTCCTAGTTTTTCTTATTCTACTTCATCATCGAATCGTATGAATGATGTTAATATACGGCACACAAGGCTTAGCCATATTGGCCAAGACCGTATGGGCCGTCTAGCCAAGGCAGGCTTGTTAGGTAATTTACAAAAAGTCGAATTACCGACTTGCTAAAATTGCATGAAAGGAAAACTAGTGCGAAAATAAATTGGTAAAGCAACACGAGCTGAATATCCATTGTAACTTATCCATTCTGACGTTTATGGACCAATAAATGTGAAAGCACATCATGGAGTGTGCTACTTCATCACATTGATAGATGACTATACACATTATGGTCACATCTATTTGATTTCCCATAAATCTAAAGCAGTAAGTTGTTTCAAAAGATTTATGAATCTAGTTGAAAATCAACTAGATAGGAAAATTAAGGTCTTAAAAACCGATCGTGGTCGGGAATACCTCTCTGAGGAATTCAAGGCATTATATGATGAAAGAGGAATTGAGTACCAATTGTCAATTCCTAGGACCCCGCAACAAAATGGTGTAGCGAAGAGGAGAAATAAAATACTTCTTGATATGGTAAGATCAATGATGGATGAAGCTCACTTACCAATCTATTTTTGGGGAGATGCATTGCTGATGACAACTTATGTCCTAAATCGCGTTCCAACTAAATCTGTTGCCATCACACCTTACGAGATGTGGACATGTCATAAGTTTGATCTATCTTACTTAAGGTCGTGAGGCTGTGGAACCTATACCCATGATACCTCTAGCAAGCATGGAAAGCTTGGTCCAAAGGGTAGAAAAGGAATCTTTACAAGATATCCAGAAACCTCCAAAGGATACATCCTAGTGGGAGAGCAAGAAGATGGCACAGTGACTGAGTATGAATCTTTAGACGTCATATTCCTTGAAAGAGAATTTCCACAATTGGGAGAAATGTGTTAAGACTTCACTTTTTATGAGACACAGGAACTTGGACATTCAGGATCAGTCCATCTGAGTGGGAGAGATTTCGTGGATGAGGATGAAAGTTTATACTTTACACCTCAAGCTAGTGCAGATGTTCATGATCCTAACTCGAATGAGAGTATGAATTCTAATTTGAGTGGGAGTCAAGATCCTGTGACAATTCGCGTATCAAGACGCGGAACCACCACGTAAGTCGACGAGAGGTAAAGTTCTACGACAATGTTTTTCAATATAAAAACTAAGTGAAGCTTTCTTAACAATAATCCCACTAGATGAGGAAGCACCTACAAACATGCGAGAGGTTTTTGAATCCCCAAGTAAAGACGAATGGATTAGGTCAATGAAAGAAGAAATGACATCTATGAGTTTAAA
>CAODLS010362683.1:0-15429 GCA_948243855.1 Flueggea neowawraea
TTTTAACCCTTTTTGTATCAATGTTATATATGGGTTCGCGTGTTTCTAAATCTAGAATATAGAGTCCATTACTAAGCAACGCTTTGCCATAGAAAATGTCCTCTCGATGAATAGAAATTGCATTATTCTTAATAATGAATGAAAATCCATCATTATCTAAACAAGAAACTGAAATAATATTTCTGCTTGTAGCAGGCACAAAATAACAATTGTTCAAAACAATTTCAAGCCCACTAGGCAAAGTCAAAAAATAATCCCCGGTTTCCAAGGCCGCAACTCTTGCTCCATTGCCCACGCGGAGGTCGACTTCACCCTTCGCCAGTGCTCTTCTATTTCGAAGTCCCTGCACATTTGAACAAATGTGAGAACCACAACCGGTATCTAATACCCAAGAAGATGAAATAGAAAGATTGACTTCAATAACAAAGATACCTGAAGTAAAAGCCCCGTCTTTGGCCTTCTTCAGTTCTTCCAAGTAGAGTGAGCAATTCCGTTTCCAATGTCCAGCATTGTTACAGTGGAAGCACACGCTCTCCTTCAATGGTTTGGGCTTAACAACTTTGGGCCATTTTCCCTTGGATATAGGTCCAACCTTGTCCTCTAGCGGGTATTATTTGGTTTTGGATATGCAGAAACTGAAATTTGTTGACACGACATGGTTTTGTTACTAGTTTTCTTGGTTTTGAAATGGGAAGTGGATGATGATTGAAGTCCCCTTGATAATAAATATCGGTGTTTGTTGACCACCTACCCTTTTTTATCTCTTGAACTGCAGGAGAATCACATCGTTGGCCCTTCAGATTAGATAGTATTCTAATATTATCTCGAGATAAAAGAATGTATATGTATTGTTTCCATCTGTAATTAGTTTAAAAAACGGCTCCATTTGTGTGGAAAGCCCAATTTTTAATGCCTTAACATTCTACTTTTACTTTAATATGGCCCACCATATTCTTGACGCATGGCAAGCCCAACATATTGGTGACAACGCAAGAAATTAGTAGAAACTATGGACTATAGCACCCAGAACTTTCCTTTCTACAGAAATAAAACCACATATATACCCCTTGAGGGGTAGTCGAATAGTGAGGGTATGTTGTCTTTAATATAAGGTTGTGGGTTCGAATATGTTCGGATTCAGTTTCACAATGTTGAGTTGATTAGACCTCTATTGTTCGTCTTCGATGAGGTGTTACGATCATTACACTAGTGCACGGGCTCAAGTCCGCTGCTGGTGTCAGCTATGGCTCTCGAGAACATTCCATAGCGGGGAGGTTTATTTGTCTGCATGGTCAAGCCCAGCAAGGGTACGCTACTTACTGGTCGCCACCGATTCTCCTTTTTTTCGGCAAAAAAAAACACATATATTTTAAATATCTACAATATAGCCCCCAATTTAATATTCCAAATACCACCTCATATTTCTTTTTATGTTTTTTTCCCTTCTTTCTATCCGCATTTTTCTCTCACCTCTCTTTTCTCTCTCTCATTCTCTCTCCTCCACAACCGTTCTTCTCTCTCTCCTCCCTATCATGCCGTTCGTCAGGCGGCAATGAAAACGAACCCCAAGGATCACTAATGGAAATAGAGCCCAAAGATTCACGAATCCAATCGACAGTATCAAAGAGAGAAGATCACGACAGAAGAGCAGATTAATATTCAATCAAACCAAATTTGATTTTCTCTCTTTATTTAGAAATCTAATTGCATGATTTGTTCTTTTTTACATTGTATAGATGTCTTGCCTTGTATAGGTGTCAACTATATATATTATCTTGAGTTGTATAGGTGTCAAACATGTATAAAAATATGTTTGTAATATGCATTCGTATATATAATACAATATACATTTTTCTCACCCAAATATTATTATGATATCAGAGCTAATCTGATCAATTTGAGTTTTTGTTTCCTTCTAATAAATTCTTTTGAGAATTTTCTCAGTGTCATCCTTTTGAGGGTGCCTTATATTTGTTTTCTCTTCAAGTTCTTTGTGATACAAGTTAATAGTATGCATGGGAACAAATATGAATCCATATTGGTTAAATTCAACAGAAGAAATTTTGTTGTGTGGGAATTTTACTTTCAGATTTTCGTGAAAGGAAAGGGATTTTTGCGATCCTTGATGGCTCTTAACAAGAAGAAGGAAATTTAGACGCCAATAACCAATGGAGAGCAAAGAATGCTCAAATTTTCACTTGGACACTCAACTCGGTTGAATATTATTCACTCAGCCTTCGGTCTTCCAAAGCTACAATTGAAATGTGGAAACATCTTCATGGAATTTATTCTCAAGTGGATCAATCAAGGCAATTCCAGCTTGAATATAAAATTGCTAATCTTTATCAAGAGGATAGAGACATTTGCAGCTTTTATGTTGAAATATTAAAGCTGTGGATAGAACAAGATATGATCTCCTCAAATACTATTTCAAGTTGTTAAACCAAGGGTGGTTTATATTTGATTCATTCTATATTTTGATTAATGTATAAAACTTAGTAAGATCATCTTTAAGAAAGAAAGAAAAAATTCATGATCAATGAATACCAAGAAAGGTGAAGAAAATCATGCTCTCAAGTCTAAGAGTCGACCTATGATGTTTGGAAGTCGATTGGTGCATGAAGAAATCAATTGAAGATGTTGCAGCTTGTTGGTAGTCAACTAATGAACAAACATAATGATCAAGAATGGCTGGTAGTCGACTAATGAAGGTTGAGTAGACTAATGGAGCAAAAGCATTTGGTAGTCGACTAATGATTATTGGTAGTTTACTAATGAAGATCATGATTGCTCAAATCTGACTCGAAATGACATTCCTATGATTTACAATTCAAATCTTTCAAGAACAACGATCATTTGATAGATACTTGTTCTTGGTAGTCAATCGGTGAACCTTGGTAGTGGACTACCTGAGCGGATAGAAGTGAAGCTAAGACTGGTAGTCGACTAATGACCTTGGTAGTTGACTAATAGAAGCTAACAACATCTAAAAAGCTTCATGATCGATTTCCAATGGCTTCCTATGCTACTCCAATGGTTAGAACAACTTCAAACACCTTCAAGACACTATAAAAAGGGACTCTAAACTTTAGAATTAAGGGCCTCACTCCTTGGTTTATCAAGCATACATTCACCATCTTTGAAAGCTCCCAAAAGAGGTCAAAATTAGCATAGTGTGGCTAGTTTGTTCTTCATCTCTTATCCTAAAATTCCACTATCATTGTTGGTCATTTATAAACACTTTGATAAAGGGAAATGTTTGTTGTGAACATAAGAAAACAACATTGTAAGGGCTTTAGAGGTGTGAGTCTAGAGGGAAATCAACATTAGTTAGGCTTTAGAGGTGTGAGCCGAAATCAACCTTAACATCCTTGGAGCAAAGATCCACATCAAAGAAATGGATTTCGGTCCTCTTAGTGCATGTGTTTCTGATGCTTCTCTTTACATTTTTGCTTTATTTGATAGCTCTAATTTTATTCCATGGAAGAAAATGATGTATATTTTTATTCAAGCATATGATATAGAGCTTTGGAAGGTGATTGTTCCTAGTTTTAAAATTCCTAAGAATGAAAATGGCACACATAAAAAGTATAAGGATTTCAAAGATGAAGATTGGAAGTCTATTAGTCTAAACTCTTGTACTGTGTTTTAAATCAAGAAGACCACAATCAAATATCTTCTTGCGAAAATGCAAAGGAAATATGGAAAATGCTAGAAGTTACTCATGAAGGCACAACTTAAATCAAAGAAAATACAATCAATATGCTTCTACATGACTATGTGTTGTTCACTATGAAGGATATATAAAGGATTACAAATATGCTTGATCGCTTTGCAGAAATCACGAATGGTCTTGCCTCTCTTAGTAGAGCAATCTCTAGTAACGAAAAGGTAAAGAAAATATTTTGTTCATTGCCTAAAGAATGGGATGCAATGGTTATCGCCATCATGGAGTCCAAAGATTTGAACTCTATGGAGTTTAGTGCTCTAGTTGGCTCACTTATCAAGTATGAGATTATGCTAAGGTCAAAAAGTGAAAGACCCAATCATAACAAGGCCTTAAAGGCTTACACATATATTCAATAAGAGGAAAGCAATGAGAGCTCAAGTAGTGATGATGAAGATGATGAAGAAATAACGTTTTACTCTAAGAAATTCAAGAAGTATAAAAACTTGACGGAAAAGAAGAAGAAAGATACAATGGATTCAAATGAAAGAACAAGAAGAAAACATTTAAAGAAGAAGAAGAAGAAGAAAAAGAAGAAGAAGAAGAAGAAGAAGAAGAAGAAGACAAAGAAGAAGAGGAGGAAAAAGAAGAAGAAGAAGAAGGTAGTCGACTAATGAAGAATATGATGACTCAATATGACTTGAAATGGCATTCCTATGATGTACAAGTCAATTATTTCAAGTGCAATGGTCAAATAACAAATACATGGTGCTTGGTAGTCGACCGGTGAAATTGGGTAGTCGACTAACGATATGGATAGAAGAAAAAAATTGAAGGCACTAGTCGACTGGTGAGTATGGTAGTCGATTAATGCTATGGGCAAAAGTGAAACCTGAAGGCAGTAGTCGACTCATGAATGCGGTAATCGCCTAATAGAAGTTGACAACTTCAAAATTACTTCATGATTGATTTCCAATGGTTCTCTATGTTACTCCAATGGCAAAAAACAACTTCAAGAAGGTCTCAACACTGTAAATAGAGGTTTGAAGAACAGAAGAATATGCTTAACTCCTTGCTACATCAATTCTTCATTTGTTGCTCAAAATTAGCCTTGTTTGTTGGTAGTTTGCTTCACTATCTTATACCAAAATACCACCACTTTGCTTTCTTATTTGAAAACTCTTTGAGTTAGGGTAAGATTTATTGTGAGCCTTTGAAAACAATATTGTAAGGACTTTAGAGATGTAAGCCTAGAGAGAAATCAACATTGGTTAGGCCTTAGAAGTGTGAGCCGAAATCAACTTTGTGAGCTTAGCTTTAGAGATGTGAGCCAGTAATCAAACTTGGTGTAAGGCTTTGTTGGATTGATCTGAAATCAATCATCATATAGTGGTTTGGGAAAATCTTAAATAAGGAGTTTAGGTAGTGAACATAGACATATTTGGCCGAAACACTCTAAATCTTTGTGTTCTTTCCTCTCTACTATTTCAACTCAACTAAAAAGATCGAAACATATACTCCAACACGTTTGAGATGACAGATTTAGGCTTGCTGCATTAGTTTTTTGGGCTAGAAATAAAGCAAGGAGAAGATGGTATGTTTGTTTCTCAAAAGAAGTATGCAGAAGACCTCTCAAGCAATTTAACATGTTTAATTGCAAGATAGCAATCAAACTAATGAATGCTAATGAGAAGCTGCGGCTTGAAGATGGTACAAAAAAAGTCGATGCAAAGAAGTTCAGAAGTCTGATTGGTGGTTTGATTTACTTGACTGATACTCAACCTAATATTGCTTATTCTATTAGTGTAGTTTCCAGATTTATGCTCAATCTAACAAAACAACATTTTGGAGCTGCCAAGAGAATTTTACGTTATATTGCTGGAACAATAGGTTATGGAATTTGGTTCTCTAGTGTTCGTGATTTTAAATTAATTGGGTACATTGATAGTGATTGGCCAGGCTCTTTGGATGATAGAATTAGCATTTCTGGTTATATTTTTAGTCTTGGTTCAGGAGCCAATCAAAAGTTTGATTGGTGGTTTGATTTACTTAACTCATACTCAACCTGACATTGCTTATTCTATTAGTGTAGTTTCCAGATTTATGCACAATCCAACAAAACAACATTTTGGAGCTGCCAAGAGAATTTTACGTTATATTGCTGGAACAATGGGTTATGGAATTTGGTTCTCTAGTGTTCCTGATTTTAAATTAATTGGGTACACTGATAGTGATTGGGCAGGCTCCTTGGATGATAGAATTAGCTCCTCTGGTTAAGTTTTTAGTCTTGGTTCAGGAGCCATTATGTAGAGTTCAAAGAAGCAAGCAGTAATAACACTTTCTTCCACAGAGGCAGAATATGTAGCTGCCAGTTCTACAGCGTGTCAAGGTATTTGGCTCAAAAGATTACTTGCTGGCATGAACCAAGAACAAAAGGAGGCAACTGGAATTTTCTGTGATAATAGATCAACCATTGCAATCACAAAAAATCCAGCCATGCATGTAAGAACAAAATATATTGACATTTGGTTTCATTTTATCAGAGATTTAGTTTTAGATGGTTTGATAACATTGAAGTTTTGTAGCACTAATGAGCAATTGACAGATATATTTATCAAGTCTCTTCCGCGTAAAAAGCATGTCAAATTCAGAAATCAATTTGGCGTATGCAATTATGAATCAAGGGGAAGTGTTGGAAGAAATTGATTCAAAATTGACAACTCATGTTGTTGATAGACTTGATCTTTTTCTGTTAGTTATCTATTCATTAATTTTCTAGTATTTAGTTATTTAGATAAGATTTGACTTATCTTATTTTGTTGAGATTTTTTTGGCTTTTTCGTTGCTTTGTAAGCCTATATAAAAGCACCTTCAGTTCCAGAATAAAAGTGCAGTAATATTCAGCTCCTTCTCTTTTTACTTGTTCTCTTTTCTACAACATGAAGTGCGATTGCGGGAGGTTTGTGAAGCTTTACCTTTCTCAAAATAATGACAATCCTGACCGGTCGTTCTGGGGTTGAGATTTCAAGGTGTGATTCGTGTAATTTTTCAGTGGTTTATGAAGTTAATATTCTGTAGTTGTTCACTTCAGGAATTAATTTTTTAGGGTTCAAATTGTAACTACTTCAGATAATTTGATGAATGGCTTTGCGAAGGAGCTTTGATGTTGCTCAAAGAGATCCAACCATAAATTTTCTTTGTGAAGAAGTTAAGGCGCTGTTTAATTAGAAAATTTTTTCATTATTTTTTAGAAAATTAAAAAATAGAGATGAAAAATGAAAAATTTATTAAAATTTTTTTTGATTAACAAACATATTTAAATGTTTTTAATTTTTAAAAAATAGAAACAAAATAAAAAACAAAAAACAAAAACAAAAAATTGTTCTCTTAACTAAACATAACCTAAATTTTGCTCAAGAAGACCCTGTGATCGTTGTGGGCATGTCATCTGATTATGTCCTTGCGCATAGCAAATAGAGCATGTCATCTTCCTTCCTGGCCTTGATAACTTCCCAATCTTTTTTTGGCTCATCATTGTAATTCCATCTATTCTTCTTTGCTTTACCAAGTTTAGGCCTAAAGGTAGATCATGTTTAAGACATCTCAAAAACTAGCTCCAATTGTAAGCATTTTTATACCAGAAGTTTGTATTTCTTGTATAAGAAAACAAATCACTTGAGAGTCGTTTGACTTGAGATTTATATTTGAATGAGAATTAGATTGAAAATAGTTTTGAATCCAGTTTTTTTAGTTTCATGGTGTGTCTTGCTTTCTGCTCGATCATTCTTGCTGCTTATAATTTAAAATTCACATTAATGAATTGCTCTTAAAAGTTTTAGAATGATCATTCTTGGCACCTACAGTCTGTCAGAGATAGAAGAGGGAAACAGAAGTCGGGGAAATGGGTCTGCTGAGTATGGGTTAGGAAAGGGCCGCGGGTTAGGTCGATTGTTGCTTTTAACAAAAAGAGTTCGAGTCCACGTGATGTCTTTAAATGACGTGGTATGCCAGTCATCCTTCCAGTCCAAGAATCTTGAAAAGTGGTCAAAATGACAATTTAGGAATGTAAATCAATATTCAATAACTTTCCTTTAACAAAAGTAAAAATAGTGATCATGGTGTATTTTTGTGAAATATTAAGGTACCGTCTATGAAATTATCCCTATAGCCAGCTGAAAGTTATGCACATTGGAGCATAATTTCGTGCAACATATCCACCTTGGTTGAAGATCCATTTCTAATTTTGGAAATATAGATTTTTATTTAAATATTCAAATTTTACGAAAACCTTATTAGCCTTAGTTAAAAACACACTTCATTAGGTCATTTAGGGAGGCTCTTAGCGCCACCTTGCAATCGGAGGTTTAGGTTGGAGGCAACGAAGAACTCCATTTTTTCACCTCTTTGGCTTTGAGATTACCTTAGTTCGGATGTGTGGCCATTAGTGGCTAAATTCCTTCTTAGTTCAATGTAACCTTGATTCATTGGAATAAAGTTGTGACTTTCTTGTTTATATTGATTTTGCTAATTTATTTAAGTATGGGATAGTTTTCTAATGTGATTTCATGACTGTATTAGTTGATTGTTTAAGGTGGCCAAATAGTTTATCATATGTTACAGTCTACTACTAAGTTGACTACTGTATCAATAATTGTGCAGTTCATTTAAATGGATTAACAACTAGAAATTATTGTTTCTATGCTAGAATTGTAATTCTTAGGAGAATTATTCCACTGGATTAAATGCAGCATCGTACATGCACTGTTTTGCTTCGTTGTCTTTCTAGTTTGTAATTGTCTAATTAAATTTGAGATCATAACCAAATTGTTAAGCCATAAGGATTAATTAGAATACATGTTTTGGTTAATTAATCATAAGGGAAGATAAGTAGATTAGATTCCAAAACGAATATTTGAATGGTTAACTGAATATTTTTCATACCAATAATCAACTGAAATTCTAATGGTAATGGTTATCGAAAATCAAGGCTTTCTTGCATTGAATTAACTACTTTAATTATAGTTACTTTTTGCGTTTACATTTACTACTTCCATTGAAATTATTTTCAATTGATTTTGAAACCGCCGATTTTATTATTGTTTCTACTTGCGTACATTTTATGTTAATAAAGCTCTTCATGGGAAGTGGTGGAATGGGGTCGACCGACCCCACCGAAGGGCCGGAGTACCCCTATACTATGGAGTTTCTTCCCTCCAATTCCATATGCAACACAACTGCACAAGGAAACTCCTACACATCTATTTTTCTTTTGTTTAACCTAGTATGAAACGAGTTTAAAACAAAAAAAATAATAAATATTGCCTTAGTGAACAAACTTCGCCAAGGCCAGATTTAAAAAAAAAAGGCTAAAAGAGAACTATCAAAACAGCCCGCTTCATTCTCTTCTCCAAAACGTAGTAGCTAGCCACCACAAGGAAAAGAGAGTAGTCCCCTTCTTCCATACCAGATGCCGCCACTATTCGGAGAAATCATCGCCTGCTCCTTCCACCGTTAAGTCCTTGCTCCTTTCAACTCTTTTCTTTTTCCTTCTAATTTCAGTTAATTAGGGTTGGTAATTGTTAGGTTTTTAGATTGAATTAGTTGAGAATTATCGAGTTGCTTGTTAGGATTTTGAATTGTGAATTAGTTGTGAATTGTTGATTTATATTTGAATTGTGAATTGTTGAGAATTGTGAATTGTTGAATTGTTAAATTAGTAAAACACCACTGATTCAAAGAAAGAAAATGGAAACAAAAATGAATTTAGTAGCTATAATTTCAGTATCTCATTGCTTAATTTGTTGATTTTTTAATATTTTAATTGGGATTTAAATATTTATTTATGCTCAACTTGGTAGGTTGTTGTGTATACAAATAGAATGGAGAAATATTTTTTTAAAATGCCTAGAAGTTCAATTGAGTCATCTAGTGGTGGGTAACTGTCACAAACTTTGGATGCAAATTTTTTGAATAAAAAGTTGAAGTGGAAATTAACTTAGATGAGTTAGAAATTAATTCAAGATGCTCCATGGGATTTGAATTTCAAATATTCTCTAACACAAGTCACATGAAGAATCAACGGTTCAATCTTGAATATTCGACAACACACCTAGAAAGAGGAGTTACGCACGTAACAAAATGTCTGGGTGAAATTGCATATTCTGGAATTCAAATCAATACACGCAGAGCGTGGTACAATGCATGTAGATCATAAGCCTACGCACGTAGAAGAGTAACAAGGCACGTAGATGCCAATTAAACTAAGGTAATGATTACTGGGTTCAAAGCAATGCACATAAAAGGAAGATCAAATTGCATAGAACTCAGTTGGAACAAGGTACTACACACGTAGGTAGTGGCTATGTACGTAGAAGGTTGTGACATCATTTAAATTAGAATTTTTCATTCTTTTACAATGGCTACTTTAAGGCTCCAACAGCTATATTCTTTCAAGTGGTTCTAAATAGATGTCCTAAAGTAGAGAGAAAAAAATGAGAGATACCTTTTCCAAGACTTGATATTCATTTTTATCTCTTACTTCTACCTTTCTAACCCATTTGAGCTATTTACTTGCAATTTGATTTTTGGGTTGGTGTGAGCTTTAATCTGTTATACATTTGGTTTGATTTTGTATCAAGCAAGGTTATTTTCTTGGAGTAGATAGGTTTCCTTGTTGTGTCTTAGAAAAATAAGAGTGGTTGCTAGTGAGCCTTAGAAAACTAGTGGTTCAGTTTGCTAGTTGATCCCACAGAAACTAGAGGTTTGGTTTGCTTGTTTTATAAATAATCGATCCCAATGTGAATGACACTCCAAGAAGGGGTGAATTGGAGTTTTAGAAATTTAAAAGTTTTGTTGAAAATCTTTTGCAAAAGAAGACAAATAACAAAGTTATTTTCAAACCAAAATCAAAGCAAAAATGCGGAAGCAATAAAACCACCAATTCACAAACTAGATAATACAAATATAGAGCAATGTAAAAAGAGTGAGGGAGAGAGAAACAAAACCTCAATTTATAGTGGTTCGGTCATCTTGACCAATGTCAACTCCTCTAAATTTATTAGAGAATTTCAATCCACTAACTCCTCAGTTGTGAGTGGAGGCAAATTGTTACAACACATGTTTTCGCAAACTCAACAAGCACGCCGTTACACCTTGTTTTAAGGACAAAATAAGCAAACCAAACCACTAGTTTTTGTAAGCTCAACTAGCAAACCATTTCCCTAGTTTTGATGGTTCAACTAGAAAGCCGTATCCACTTGTTTTCAGGACAAAACAAGTAAACTAAACCTCCAGTTTTTGCAGAATCAACTAGCAAATCGAACTACTAGTTTTCTAAAGCTCACTAGCAACCACCCTTGTTTTTCTAAAGCACAACAAGGAAACATATCTACCCTCAAGCAAATGCCTTACTTGTTACAAATCCAACCCAATAGTATAACAGATTAAGGCTCACACCAACCCAAAAATCAGATTGTAAGTAAATAGCTCAAATGGTTAGAAAGGTAAAAATAAGAGATAAAATGAATAGTAAGGCTCGGCAAAGTTATCTCTTATCTCTCTTCTGATCTAAGACGTCTATATATAGCCACTTGAAAGAATATAGCTATTGGAAGCCTTGAAGTAGCCATTCTAAGAGAGTGAAAAATTCTGATTTAAATGACGCCACTGCCTTCTATGTGCGTAGCCACCATCTACGTGCATAATACCTTGTTCCAACTGAGTTCTGCGTGCATTAATAGACATTCTACATACATTGCAAGAACTCCAGTGGTTACTGCTTTGAGTGGATCAGCATCTACGTGCGTAGAATCATGATCTATGTGCATTGTACAGCGTTCAAGTTCTGTGTACATTGATCTGAATTCCAGAGTATGTAATTTCACTCAGACATTTTGCTACATGTGTAACTCCTCCTTCAACATGCGTAGTTGAATATTCAAACTTGAACCGTTGAATCTTCACGTGACTTGTGTCAGAGAATATTTGAAATTCAAATCCCAATGAGCGCCGTGGCTTTGTTTGCATTTGCAGCTCATCTACATGAGCAGTACTCTCTTCTATGTGCATAGAATGCCTTTTCAAATATTACACATTTTCTCTTCCATGCACTTTGATGCATCCTTTTACATGTTTGATATCTTAAACACTCAATTCATCTGAACACTTGCCTGACTACATGCGTAGCATTTTTTTTGCGTGTGTAGATTAATGTCTAGCACTTTCTGCTTCCTAGATCAACACTTTTACATGCACTACATCACTTTCTACGTGCACACTCATTGCTCATGTCCCACATGGCATAGTAAGTACTTTATGGCCAGATATAAGCAAGTCTGCTCCTTTGGACCTCTTTCATGGATGTTTTGCATTCATCATCATCAAAATCGAACCCAACATGTTTGGTCCTAAAAACAAGTGGTAACAGTTTTCTAGTTGAGTCATAAAAAACTAGGGATACGATTTGCTAGTTGAGACCGCAAAAACTAGTGAATTGGTTTTCTTGTTTTGTCCTTAAAACAAGGTGTAACAGTTTACTTACTTAGCCCGCAAAAATAATTGTTGTAAACGGTTTCCCTTCACCTGGAAGTGAGGAGATAGTGGATTCAAATTCTCTAGTGGATCTAGAGAAGTGGACATAGGTCAAGGAGGACAAAACCACTATAAATCGAATTTGTTCTCTCTTCCCTTACTCTCTCTACTTTATCTTGCATGCATTTATATTTTTTAGTGTGAATTGGTGTTTTTAAAGCTTTTGTATTTACACTTTGATTTTGGTTTCAAAAGAACTTTGTTATTTATTTTAGTTTGCAAAAGATTTTCAACAAAGTTTTTTAAACTCTTTAAAGCTCTAATTCACTCCTCTCTTGGAGTACCATTCATATTTGGAACGAATATTTTCAATTCAGGGATATTTGGTTTAAGGAATATGATTGGTTAGAGTATAGTGTATCAAATGATATTGCATCTGTTGAGAGAGTGTTTTATGTGATGAATGTTGTCAAGAACAAATTGCGAAATAAAATGAAAGACGAATGGTTAAATAACAACTTGGTGGTATTCGTCGAGAAAGAGATATTTGCAACTATTGACAACAAATCCAATTTAAATTGTTTTTAAAAAATGGATAGTCGTATGAATCAATTATCTCGCACACAAACACAAGTGTCGCTTGAGCTGTACTCGTTTTTATCTTTTTAATTGCCTTCAATGTAATCTTATCGTACTATAATATCGTCATACTCACCGCTAACTTCGTTTTCAGTGTATCTAGTGTGGTTTTAATTTGGTTGCAAGCAACAACAATTCTATTTAAACATGATTTTCTCTTCTTAAGTATTCATCACACAAAAAAAAAAAGAAAAAAAGAAAAATCAAGCAAGCTTTCACAACTATGCCCAAGAAAGAACTAGAGGCAACGTCGTTCGCGTCATGCCATTCCCGTCGTTAGAGCTGGCGCATGGTCATCACCAAATCTAGAAAACCCATCCTTGTCACGACTTGTAAAAATGAGACTTGAAGGAGAAGTGTAAAGGGCGGAAGAAAAAGACAAGCTATGAAGGTTGTGTTGAGAGAGAAAAAAAAAGGATGCTATGTCCTTTTTTTTTTTAAATGCATGGTGAGACGTCCCTACAAAACAACCACTAAATGAACAAAGAAGCGTCATTAACGCCTTGTTTGTATGAGATTGAGTCAACTCTTCCACACAATAACCAGTTTCAATTCTCATCCGTCAGTTGTATCACCGTCCACCTATTCTCCTGGTCACCTTTGTCTCCATAAGCCTCTTCCTCTGCTCTCTCTCAAGGCCATTCTCACCTCCCTCTCACCCAAAAACAAAAAAAAAACAAAAATAAGAACCCAAATTAAATCCATTACTGGGTTTCTTAATTACTGCCAGAATTTCATTCTGAATTTTGCTGGTAAGAGGAAGATATAAAACAAAGCAAAACCCAGGTGAGTTTATTTACAATTTTATTTTCTTTTTCTTTATGCATGTTTGTAAACTCTAATTACAATAGCTTCAGCTTTTCACTCTGATGTAGCGTTATTATTATAAGGAAAGAAAAAAAGTTCATGGAATTTTTTTTCTTACAAGTCATTTTATTTATTCTCATCCATAAAAAATGAAACCCATAATCTCTTAACAATAAAATTGATTCTTGTATCAATGAATTACAAATTCATAGAAAATTTTAATGTAGTATTATTATTACAAGAAAAAAGGTATAAATAATTTTAACCCACTAATTTATTTACATAATCTGATCGTACACTATTCAAATTATTGAATTATTTACTTCTATTCAAAAGCTATGGATTTATTTATATAAAGATAGACAGTAAAAATTAAATACTTCCCCCGTCTTATAATAATAGACACACTTTTCGTTTTGAGTGTTTCAAAATATAGACACTTTTTTTTATTGCATTTATTATTAGTAAAGTTACAATATTGTTCTTATTTAATCTCTTTTTTCAACTAATGTATTAATTACCAATACATTTACTCAAATAACATAAATAAAAAAAATTATAAAATTATATGAGTTTAACTATTAAAATTGCTATTTTTTAATTTTTGTGAAAATTAGTTAGTGATTATTATTATTTGACGGAAAGAATAAATAGTAGTATGATTTTCAAAAATTTATATAATATTATTTTCTCTTATTGTTAACCCTACAACTTAGCAACGAAAAAGTTTGTTACTAGAAAGCGATAATAGGCAACACCAACCACAGAAATCAAATTAAATGCACTTATGGCTTCACTTGTCCTAATTCTACATTGGCGTCTATTCGAAACAAGTGTCCTATTTAATGACACCAACTTTTGTGTATATATATATATATATATATAAGAAAATTGAATATATTGAGTTTTTTTTTTATATTTGACGCATTTTATAATCGACATTTGACATTATATCTCTTAACAAGTAATTTCATCATAAGTAATACATATTTTATCTTGTTTTTTGAATATTTAAATAAAATATAATTTAAATATTCAAAATATTATATATAAAGAAAATTTTCGAATTTTAGTATGATTTTTTTTTGCAATATATGATATTTATATTCATATAATTTTATATTTTTTTAATTTAAGAATTTTTTTTTATAATCTCCGATATTTATAAAAAAATAAAAAACTAGTGCATTACTCATGCTTCGCACTGTTTTTATAATTTTTTTTATTTAATCAAACTTTTTTTTACAATTAATAATTAAAATAAAATTAATATTATTTTATTTTATTTAGTATGTTATACAAACTTTAATTTTTTTCATATTTTTATTAAATCATTTTAGTTGTGTAGCATAATTCCTTGACATCTTAATTTTTTTTACTATGTAAATCTTAATAGTAACTTTATTAAAAAAATTAATGTTTTTTTACTAATTAAATTTTAATGACTTTGAAGTCTAATTTTGTTCGTTTCACACTCACGTATCTCATTTCTCTTTTTTCCATTCTATTTTCTTTCTTTCTTTATTTTCTTTCTCATAGTTACTCTTTATCATACGATAATTTTAAAAAAAAAGAGTATCAAATTCCTTTTTGTCTAAAAATAATTATCAAAACAAACAACCATAATTGTAATAAAACACATTTAAACATAATAGAAACAAACTATTTTGATTGATAATTAATAATTAAGCTGAACTATTATTGTTCTTCCATGGATATGATAATACACAACTCAAACAATAACATGCAGCTTTCTCGTAGATTTCGATCCTATGTATTTGATTAAA
>CAODLS010362708.1:0-10554 GCA_948243855.1 Flueggea neowawraea
TTTTACTATCCAAATCATATTTGATAACTTAATCAGAACTACTATTCACGGATAATTCATCCAATTAAATATGCACAGAAATAAGAAACAGGATGAAAAATACCTCATACATATATATCAAATATAAAGGGTTTCGAAAACAATGTGCTTGGGGTTAGGGCTTACACTAACAGGCGGTGGCTAGAGTCATCCCACACAAATCGATTTCGTCTGCAAAAGAAAAACAAACAAGAAGAGAAAAACATACAACATAACACAAAAAAGAAGCAAAGAAAATAGTAACAATAAAACCATAGAGAGAATCCCAACCGTGGAAGAAGATGCTTGACAAGTTGGCGCACAATTGATAGAAGAAATTAAAAGTGACGCTACGGCAAAAACAAGATGGGAGTAAGATAAATGCAATATATATAAGTAGGGTTCTTTAAAAGAATGAATTTTGAAGAAAAAACCTATCTTAGAAGCTTCGGAATTAATGGGACAATAAAAAGGAAAATCCGGAGATTACACGAACAGAATAGAATTAAGAGTTCACCAGTTGAGGAAATAAAAAGCTGGAGCCAAAACAGGAAGACGAGGGAAATAAAAAAGAAAAGAAGAGATGGGAGGCAATGGCAATATACGTGGTGGCATGGTGCTAGGGTTGCAAAAGGAAGAAATAGGAAAGTAAAATCAATTCAGGAAGCTTGGAATTGATTTGTTGAAAATAACGAGATCTTCCAGAATAGACGTGGATCGTGGCTGTGATTTGGTGAGAAATAAAAAGGAAAATAAATCAAACAACAAGAAAGAAAAAAGAGGGGGGAAATAATTAAGTAGAATGAGCTTCATGGATAACGAGGCTTGCTCAACAGGGAACAAATCAGATGGGCTCAGTGAGGTGTAAGGGCCCAGCAATAACCTTTACAAAGATAAGGACTTCGGCCATTATGAAATTGGAAAATTGCCCCTCAACAATTAGGGAAATTCCACCGAGATTCCCATTAAAAATATTTGCAATAGGCAATACTCTTAATTTTTGGAAAAGTAAAAAAAAAAAGAGTGGGAAACAATTGATATAACATAGGTAATAAAACCTATTTAGTGTATATAAAATCATAACGGAAACATTACGATCATTGATGAAGACCGTTACAGATGTTAAATGTTCTTTCATCAATCAGCTACCTATAAATAGATGTTGAAGACAACCACCTGAGGTAGTCAATGCTCTATTCTCTACTCCAATTGATACTTTGCCAAAATTGCTATTGACTTGAGAGTCTGAGACTCTCCCGGGGAGCATCCTGACCTCTTCATGTTTGGTGTTTGCAGATTTTGAGGTGATGTTCGTGCTTCCCAAATGTTTGAGTTCTTCGAATTATTGTTGTTTATTTTCTAATGCAACAACAATAATAAAACACATGTTTCTGTTTATACTATTGAGTTATCTTTATCTTTGTGGCATAATCGTTTGTCTCACATTAGCAATAAACCTTTGAAGTTTGTGTCTAAGAATAGTTTAATCTTATATGGTCAAGAAAATAAAGAAAAATGTGAAATTTGTATTCAATAAAAAATGACTAGAAAACCTTTTTCAAAAGTAGAGAGATCTTCTGTTTTATTAGAACTAGTGCATTCTGATATATGTGAATTAAATGGCATGTTGAGAAGAGGTGGTAATCGTTATTTTATTACCTTCATTGACGATTTCTCAAAATTCACATATGTATATCTAATGAAAACTAAAGATCAAACCTTTGATTTGGTTAAATGTTATAAATCTAAAGTTGAAAATCAAAAGGATAAAAGGATTAAAATATTGAGAAGGGATAAAGGTGGTGAATACTTTCCCACCAAATTTTCTTCTTATTGTGAAGAAAATGAAATTATACATCAAATAAGTGCTCCATATACACCACAACAGAATGGTTTGCCGAAAATAAAAAATAGAACTTTGGTAGATATGATCAATGCAATGCTTTTAAATGCAAAACTACCAACTAGGCTCTAGGGAGAAGCTTTACTCACCGCTTGTCACTTACATAATCGAATTCCCTCAAGGAAATTGAAAGTGTCTCCATATGAATTATGGAAAAATAGAAAACCAAATTTGAGATATCTTAGAGTTTAGGGTTGTTTGGCTTATTGTAGAGTTTTGAATCCTAAGAGAGTCAAACTAGGATCTAGAGCCATCAAAGGTGTATTTGTTGGCTATGCTGAAAATTCTAAGGCCTATAGAATATTAGATTTGAGTTCTAATGTAATTGTGGAATCAATGGATATAGATTTCATAGAAAATAAATTTCATAATGACACCCATAATGTCCCTAATGATTCCAATTCAGTTTTTGAATCAACCAATATTATTGAATTAGTATTAAATAATGATGGTTCAAGTTTTAGCTTTTCTAATAAGAGAAAGGAGTCAAACTCTCCTATGGAAATTAGAATAATTCAAAGAGCTAGAAAAGATAAAGGTTTACATCTAGATTACATATCTTCTCAAGCTATTGTTTTTCTTGTTGAAGGCAATTGTAATACCCCGTCGAATTTTGTTAGGATTCCTGTAGTACCGGTTAATCCTGTAGCGGGTCTTGGTGATTGGGTGATCTTGAGAATGATGGTGTAGATGATTCTAAGTTAGAAATGTCTTAGAAGTGGAGTTTGTTCGCATAGAGCAAGCTGTAAGGGTATTACGCGCGTTATACCCCTTCTACACGCGCAAAAGAGCTGGGTGTATGAGGTTCATTCGGTTCATTTGTCAATGTACATAAAACAATTATTTCGCATGTAATACGTTCTACGCCTTTAATATCCGTGTTGTGTGCGTTGATCATGGATCTGGGTTTGAAGGTCTTGGATTTGGATCTGAAATCGAAATCTGAGGATGGTTGTCTATGCTTGTGGAATGTTGTCTTACTCATGTAAGACCCTTGCTACGTGCGTAATATGTGTGTTATGCGCATTAGAGAGCCTATTCTGAGCAGATTTTGGTGGAACGCAACGTTTCAGCGAGTGGGGTTATAAATACCCCAACTGTCTCCTCTTCAGCCATAACTCCTCTCCACCTACTAAATCTCTCCTATATTGATTTCTCTCCATCCCCCATCACTCCTCATTGCTTCTACTTGGATTACTGAGGTAAGATTCATTATCAATCTCTTCATTTTATGCAAGATTCATCCATTTGGGGTTTGGATCCGAAATTGATGGTTGAGTTCAGATTTGATGTTTCTGTTAAAATGAGAGTTGTAGGATGTTGAATCATGATGGTTTGAGGTTATATGAGCATGATTTAAGCTTGGGTCATGAAGATTTGATGTTGTTTTGGGTGGGTTAGGGTTTTGGCCGAATTTGAAATGGGTTTGAGTTTTTGTTTGATTTTGTTATAATGGGTGTTTGGGGATGTTAGATTAGGTTTGAATGAAACTAAAAGAACATATATTAAGCTCGGTTTCATGAGATGTGGTGTTGTTTGTAAATGGATTGGTGAAATTCGGATTTTTGAAGAAATGTGATGATTTTTTAGTTTGTTTGTTGAAATATATGTTAGATTCTTGCTTAAGAGGTTGATTATAGTCAATGTGTGTAATTAGATTCGATTTCTATCGGTTGAATCGGATTCAAGGACTAATTTGGTAATTTTCCACTTGAGAACTATAAATGATATTTGACATTGGAGAATATAGTTGGATTTTGAATTATTTACAAAGCTAATTTGTTATTTGGAGGATCTTAAGGATTAATGTATGGTTTTGGAGGATTAAGGATTATAATATGAGATTGGAATACTTTGGGGACTAAAATGTAATTTTATATTGGTTCTGGAACCTAACTGTAATTTTGCGCAGCTTTTAGATTTTGGGTCGAGAGTGGTAGATTCTCTTTCGAGTTTTAGTGACTTTGAGGGTCAGCATTTGCATTTGCATATCATGGATACGGTATTGTCACAATACCACATTTTGATGATTGTTATTTATGTATCTGTTTCAGCTTCCTGTATCTGCCCACACGAGTAGCCACCCGCTAGCGGTGTCTGACTGGATCCTTAGTATCGAATACTAGATGAGTGAAATGACAGCTTCAGACACATAGGTTGTTTCTTCTAAATTCTATGTTTCTGCTATGTCGGGTTTGTTTCTGGAAAGTGAAATAATTAATGGTTTGAAAATTACTAATTCGGCTTATGTGATTATTAAACTTTGATTTTTCGTTTCTGATAAATAATATTTATATGGTATATAAATATTTTCTGCAAATTAACTCAGTTTATGATAGTGAATACTTATATAAGGTATATAAATATTTTTCTGCAAAATGATTTATACTTTGCAAGTGCGTTTTGTAATCCCAATATGACAATCTAAGAGGGGGTGAGTTTGATTTCTTGCTAAAAACTAAAGCTTTTTGAAATTTTTTTGTAATCTTTTGTAAAACAAAAGCAATAGCTCAATCCAACACACACCAATGTAAATCAAATGAAATGCAAAGCAAGTAAATGAGGGAGAGTAAGGGAAGAGATGACAAATCCGATTTATAGTGGTTCGGTCCTCCTTGACCTGCGTCCACTCCTCTAGCTTATTAGAGAATTTGAAATCCACTAAGACCTTTCCTCACTTCTTGGTGGAGGGAAATCTTTACACATTTGTTTTTATAGGATCAATAAGAAACTTTTACACCTTGTTTTTGCAGGCTCAACAAAAACACCAGCACTTGTTTTTTCTTAAGGCTCTAACAAGAAAACCTAAACTATCCTCAAGATTTAACACCAAAACTTGATTTACAGATGATTTCCCAGATGAAAGAGAATAATCTCACTCCAGCTCAGAAAGCAAATAGCAAGTTAAAAGCTTGGTTGGAATGTAAGAGCTTTAGAAAGTTTAGAGAGAGAAAGTCAAGAAATTGAATAGCAAAGGTTGGGCACACTCTAAAAAGGTTCTCTATCTTACCTCTGAAGTGAGGACCTCTATTTATATGCTGTCTTCAAAATGTAGCCATTGCAGGTCTTGAATTTGTCGTTAAGAGATGAAAGAGAAACTCTGATTTTATGACGTCAGCAGGTATATCGTGCATAGTATCATATGCAACGTGCGTTGTATATGTCCCATTGATATGACTTGTTTCTCTTCTACGTGTCTTGTAACCATCTCAAATGCGACTGCCTAAAATGTCACTTACTGTAACGTGACTTGCACTGCTCGCAACGTGACTTGTATTCCACTCAGATGCCACTGCCTCAAATGCCACTTAATGTAATGTGACTTACACATATTGCAAAGTGTTTTGATCATCCTTTAGAGTGTGTTGAACCTAGCAACTTCAGGCTTCAATGTGCATTAATGAACTTCAAAGATCGCATATCTGATTCTTCACGTGACACTGTACAACCTGTCAGGAAAATTCAAATTTGAATCCCGAGGCGCCGATTTGTCAGAAGCTGGCATCATACCCATCTGCGTGACTTGCACCCTTTGCAACGCGCGTAGACATGTTTCTTTAAAGATGACTCCTTTACTTATCAACGTGACTTGTTGTTGAAACGTGAGTGTTGCCTTGTAACTTCATTTCAGGTCTGGTGTACATTCTGTCAACATGACTTGTATGTTGCACAACGTGACTTGTAAGCATGTCCAGTCAATCCAGATAGTTCACTTTCCTCATAACGCGACTTGCATACCTCACAACGTGATTTGTATGCTTATGCAATCCATCCAGTAAGCTCATCATTCTAATAACATGACTAGGGCCAAGTGCAACACGCCTTGTATGATTCGAGATCATTCTGTTTACTAAGTGATCCTCATTAATGTGACTTGCATCCGATGCTATGTGACTTGTGATGTCTCTGGAATCCTTAAATATGATCAACATGACTTGCAAATGGTACAATGCGCTTTGATCATAGTTCTACGTGCTTAGCTTCATCTGCATTGTGCATTACTTAACTATTTCACATGTTTTGTTTAAATCAACAAAACTGAGAGTTAACATTCTCCCCATTTTTTATGATGACAAAACATGGAAAGATTTTGCACTTCCCCTCAATCAATGCACCTGTTTAAAATTTAAACCAACTACAAATATACGAATTTTGATCAAGGGATTTAGCCTTGTCACGTTTGTTAGTTCAATTATAATCACAAGTCTTTTTCTTTTAAGTTCAACATCAAACTCCAAACTTTTAGCCATATCTTTCTCCCCCTTTTTGTCAACATTCAAAAGGAAATAAAGATAACAGAAATAAACACCATAAAGATACAAAATGGAAAAAGAAACTGACATTCATTAATCATCACAAAAGTCAATAACATAAACATAGCAGAATATACATGATGCAAATGAAATGGATGACAAAATCTGTATCTAGTAGCCTATGATTATCATTGTCGTGGTTGGAAAGGGACAATCTTCCAATTTTCCTTATCATTGAGATCCACAGTCTCGGATACCTCGAGCTCTTCCTCCGAGTCATCAAGTTGCACAACCTTAGGAGGATGAGGGCAAAAAACTGGAGCATCAACAAGAATCGTAGGAGGCTCATCTTCGATTTCCACTATTAGTGGTTCTGGGATACCACTAACAAAAGATTCTGAGAAGGATTCTTCTGCATCCATCTCATCCATAATCTCTTTATACCTCTTTAGAACCTGCCTTGCCATTTCAAGGGTCATTTCTTTCTCCTTCTCTTATGTTGTTTTCTCCTTAGGTGGAATTGGAGAACTAGAGGAAACACCCTTCAAATCAACTAGAAACTCGTTATTTGCTTGAAGTAAGTTGATGACATTCTCGAAATTGGCTCGAGTTTCTGCTTGAAATGCCTCGGAACTAACCTTCAACTCAAGAAACTATTGCTTCAGAGTTGCAATTTCAGTGGAGCTGGCATCAACTATTGCTTCTGCTTGATGAGAGCTCTCTACCACTTTAGGTCCTCTCCTCCTTGGTGGCATTTTCCTTTTGTCCTCTCTTGCTTTCCGAATTGTCACACGATCTTCGGGACTCGGCTTCATCACCTCATCTTTTGGATTCACCATCACATCTTCTTCTTTCAAATAGAGATGAAACACAAAACCTCTGTCAACTGTTTCATATAGCCTTATGATGCGCAGTGAATCAATCTGAATCTTCCTAGATTTGATGACTTGCTTCGACTCAAAGCCATTCAACTTCACCTTTAAATACTTGAAAATTCTCATCAAGTGGCTTTCATATGGCATGCTATCTTCCCTTTCCCGACCCTTCAAAGAAAAGGTTGGGAGGTTGAAATTCTTGATCTTCTTAAGAATCTAGTCGATAACCACCCAAGTGAAGTTCACTTATTCCCCTTTCATCAAGAGATACATCAATCTCATCTTGCATAGTGAGTATTGACTGAGTATGAGATTTTGGCTGCAAAACCTTTGTGAATGCAGTGTGAACTAATTTCCATCTAGTACCAAAATCATTTTGGTCTAGATTCTTGACGCCCTTTTCAATTTGAACCACACTGTGGTTGTCAAACATGAACTTCTGGCTTGCATCCGTATCTACCAGTATTGTGTTCCCCTCCATATCCACATACTCCTTCAACCTCTTCTCTTTCTTCACCCTCATACCAACTAAAGGCAAATTAAACAATTTGTTGAGGAGCCTTTCATTAATCACAATGTCAACCCTATTGACCTGACTCTTCACTCCAATGGTTTGGTACTAAAGGACATCATCTTTATCCTCACTAATCCATTTCTCGGCATTAGCATAGAACTCCCTAATGAGTTCTGGATAAAATTCAAAGGCTTCAACACTGAAATCCCATAGCCCGAACCTCACAAAATCATTTTTTATATCTAGACCCCCTTCTCTCAAGGAACGGAGGTCAAACACCTTTGAGTCCAAAAAGCTAACCTCCTTCAAGCTATCAAACAAATTGGAGGCTCTCTCATCAATAAATCTACTTAGATTCTTAGGCATTTCCTCTCTTATCCTCTATTTCTTAGAAGGAGAAGACACATGAATACCTGATTTGGTGAAAACTTGCTTCTCTTGGGAGCTTCGAGGTCTCTTTACCCCTTTAAAACCTTCTCCCTTGATTGTATTCTTTGTTGCTTTGTCGAATTTCTTCTGTGCTTTCTTTGGAGCCATGGAACGTGAATGAGATGGTCTGTAATGTACATTAGGGTTTGGTGTTTGGTGAGAGATGAGAGATTTTGAGAGGTTTTTGGGAGTTTGAGAATAGTTGTGATGGACAAAAATGATTTCGGTAAGTGGGTGAAGTTTGAAAGTTGAGATAATTTAGGAACGGTTTCAAGATTTTGAGTTTTGATATTTGAAATTTTTAGTGAGAGGGAAACTGAAATTTCGGCTATAAATTGGGGAAAAGGTCTACATGACTTGTATGTTATACTACGTACGTTATATAAGGTTTGTGAAGACTAACGTATTTAGCATATTACACAACGCGCTTTGACGAGAAAAAAATATCTCACCTCAAAGTTCATAACACAATGATCCAAGCACACAATGTACGTTGTAGGTCATGCAATGTGACTTATACCATCATTTATTCACGTAAGAGAATCCAAACAAACATCTATGTATCTTACATATGATACAACGTAACTTAGAGTTGTCACAGAAGTCCTATTTTGAGTCAGTAGTGTTGTACCTTGTACAACGTATCTTGTACAAGCCTCTACGTCCATAGAGAAAAATTCTTTGAATCCAGTGGCATTGTATCCGATACAATGTGCCTTATACCTTATGCAACGTGCGTAAGACCATCATCCCTGATACTCATCATTCTACTTGAATTCGACAACGTGCCTTGAATCTTATACAACGCGCGTAGGGTCATCATCCCTGATACTCATCATTCTGTTCGAATTCGATAACGTGCGTTGCACATTCTACAATCCACGTAACACGCACCCAGAAAAATTTCCATTTTTTATCCTCGATGATCAACGTGCATTCCACATGCTACTAGGTGCATTACATATCATCCAATAGAACCCAGTAGACAACCACGATTACATTGAGCCAGTTACAACATACGTTCCTTCCAAAACTGATAATTCCAGTGACAAACCATACAACCATAACATGCACAACACCATATACAACTCACGTAATATGACTTCAGATACCAACATGAAGCAAACTTGATCCTTGCAACCTTAGTGATTTCATTTGTCACATTGATTACTTTAATATATATGTATGAATGAATGCAAATGAACATAAATTATGCATAAATATCAATCAAGATTCATTCAAGTCACACATACCAATACGTCTATGAATTGAAACAAAATTCTTTTCATCAAGGGATTTTGTGAAAATATCAGCAAGATGATCTATTGTTGCAAAAAAATCAAGTTTAATATCTCCGTTGAGAACATGATTACGTATAAAATGATGTTTTATATCAATGTGTTTTGTTCTTGAGTATTGAATTGGGTTTTTAGAAATACTAATGGCACTAGTATTATCACACCTAATTGGAACCTTTGAAAATACAATTCCAAAGTCTAAAAGTTGTTGCTTAATCCACAAAATTTGAGCTACACAACTGCCAGCTGCTACATATTCAGATTTAGTAGTGGATAATGCAACACAATTTTGCTTCTTTGATAACCAAGACACTAGTGAATTACCTAATAATTGACAAGTACCCAAAGTGTTTTTCCTATCTAATTGGTTTCCTGCATGATCAGCATCACTATAACCAATTAAATCAAAGCAATCACTCTTAGGATACCACAAGCCCACATTCTTGGTATTAATCAAATATCTAAAAATTCTTTTGACGACACTCAAGTGAGATTCTTTTGGACAAAATTGAAAATGTGCACAAAAACAAACACTAAACATGATATTTGGTCTACTTGTAGTAAGATAAAAGAGAGATCCAATCATACCTCTATAAAGCTTTTCATCTACTCCCTTGCCTTATTCATCTCTAGTGAGTTTAGTTGTGGTGCTCATAGGAGTTGGGATAGATTTAGTATTTTTCATTCCATACTTCTTTAATAAATCAGTGATATACTTGCTCTGATTTATGAAGATTTCATCCCTCATTTGCTTGATTTGAAGTCCAATGAAGTAATTTAACTTCCCTATCATACTCATTTCAAAATCCTTTTGCATTAGCTTAGAAAACTCATCACACAAAGATTTGTTAGTAGCAGCAAATATAATATCGTCAACATAAATTTGCACTAACAATAAATCATTACCTCTTGATTTAAAAAATAAAGTGTTATCAACTTTACCTATTTGGAAACCATTGCCTAGAAGATATAAACTAAGCCTCTCATACCAAGTTCTAGGTACTTGCTTTAGTCCATAGAGAGCTTTCTTCAATTTGTAGACATGGTTTGGATAGTGTGGATCTTCAAATCCAGGGGGTTGTTTCACATATACTTCTTCCTTGAAGTATCCATTCAAGAAAGCGCTCTTTACGTCCATTTGAAACAACTTGAACTCCTTATAGCAAGCATAGGCACACAAGATTCTTGTAGCTTCCAATCGTGCCACCGATGCAAAGGATTCTTCAAAGTCAATTCCCTCTTATTGATTGTATCCTTGAGCAAC
>CAODLS010362852.1:0-10679 GCA_948243855.1 Flueggea neowawraea
CGACCATTAAATGATCAGATGCTAAAATTGAGAGACTTTTAGCATATTCTATCTTAAAACCAGAAGTAATCCTGTCAAGTGTGGATTAAGGTTAGACGGTGTGTTATATACACGACCATAGAGATGGAAAATATTGATAAACAATCTCACTTTTTCTAGTGTGAGACCCTGCTGTGAACATGTGGTTCTCAGTACTACCTACCCTTAGAACCCTTAACACATTCAAAACATACAGTTAAGTTTGTCTACTCTAACTTACTGTTAATGGTCAAGATTGATTTGACCAAGCGTGTTAAGCTGGGAAAGTAAACTTAGCTATGTGGATTGTCTAGCGTAAGAAGGGAAGTTTGTTTCTAGACGCATTCGCACTAGTTTCAAAAGTTTGCTTGGTCGACTCTCATGTAGCGTGACACATGATGTGTGAACTATGAGTAAAGCTTTCATGAGATCGAGTAGTTCGAAAGCAGCAATTTTGTGGTTACGAACTAGGAAAAAACATATGTTCCAGTAGTATGTGCTACTGTTGCATACACTTTGACAGATTGGAGTTGTTCTGCAAGAGACACCTTCTAGCAGGATTACGTTAAGAGCTGTTATATAACCCTAATAGGTGTCTAGCAAATATGCTCTCATCGTATGCTGACCGCGCGGTTTATTTGCCTGTATGACACGAGATCTTAATCATTATTGATATTAGTTCTATCATGATCCATGACGAGTTATGCTTCTGTCATGTGCGAGTGAGAGATGTTGGAAAAAGCGGTCCGTCCATGACGGGTGAACCGAACTCGATCGGTCGAGGTGTGAACCAAGACCGTGGACCGAGACCAATTGGAAAGCCCAATTGAAGAGAAGCAAACTCAGTTAGTTAAGGTGTGAACCGAGACGACGAACCGAGACCAATTGACAAGTCCAATTGAGTTAGGGATGGAATGAGCTCGTTGGGGTCATTAGGCCTGTTAGCCCATTTGAGTGCCTATATAAGGAGCTTTGTGCCTTCCTTTCCTCAATTCACTCCACCACCTCCAAAACTAAGAGAGAGAAAGCTCTCCATTGGGAGAGAGATGCTCGACCTCTTGACCCCGAGTCCTGCACAGATCACGTGTGACATCTAGACTACGAAACAGCAGGGCATTCACAATGACATCTCAACCGTGGTTTGCTCGCAAGATCAACATAAAACTGGTCCTGCTCCGCTGCTAGCTTCTGCTGGAATCTAGGTTAGTAAGTCGAACCTATTTATTATACTATTTAGTTGTTAACCAGTATTTGATTTCTTCAGTTTCTATTTTTTGAAAATTGAAAATATTTGGAAAAATGTTTGCTACTCAATTTTTTTAATAAATTTTTGATTTTTTCAACTCTTTTTCTAGTTTTCTAGAAAATAAAAAAATCTCAAATAAACAACCCCTTATTCTTTTCATATGATTTAAGAAAATTAACTTAAAAGGAACCAATGGAGCAATGAGACCGACTTGTACGTCATTGAGTAAAAACCAAATCATAATCGCAAACAAAAAATTAATTTATAAAACAATAACATGATATGTATGATATGAGTTATATTGTTATTATAATTACGTCACGTGTAATTATATACAATATGTGAAGGACATAATACGATTATAACCCGTTAATTTGAGTTATCATCCTTTCACGTATATGGTATTCGTCACATGTCATAGCTAAATTCATTTTGGAACATAAGTTTTTTTCACACCACTACATAAGAACCACGCTTAAGAACCTAACCAACCTAATTTCCATCTACCCATACTAGCCAATTGCCTGGAGCTGTTCCCTCTTTTTTTCTAAAGAAAATATGAGTCGTTCTAAGATTAATAATGATAACAACTCCGACAAAGTTGAAATGAGAAATCTATTTAGTAACGTAGACGATATGACTCTGACTCTCAATTCTATCAAACCTCAAACTCAAGTGTGTACATAAACACAAGTATTGCACAACGAAATAACAAAATGCATGTTGGTAGTGAAAATGGTTGTGGTGGGTAGGTATAGATGGGATCAAGAAAATATGGAAACAGCCAAGTTTGCAAAGCTTGCGCAGAGAAGACCCAATCTCGAGATCATCTCACATGCTAAGGCTTTGTTAGATCTATTTTTAAAGCATTAACCAATATGATTACTATATTCTGACCGGTCTAATGCGTGCGAATATTCGGTAATTGCGCTCCAAATTATTATAATTTCAAGGATATGTTAACCATATAAACAAATCTTCATTAATCATTTTTCTAATCAATATGTATGTGACACACCACATTTCTTTATGTCATCTTGTTGTAATGAGGAAATCCTTTTTTGACTACTATAATATCTATAACTGTTCACGTAGATTCACGCTTAGGTTTTAGTTTAATTTCTTTGGAATTGACAAAACCATGTTTGTTAATTTGGTTAATTAGGGTTTATTGGAGGTGGAGCTGGGCCTTGTAGGGTGGGATTTTTGTTACTTCTATATTGACTGGTGGCGAGTAAAATAAGAAGAATTATGATGTTGGAGGAAGCACCTCTAGGTGTTATGTGTAGGATTAACGTTCTTGGGGGAAGATATAAATAAATAATATAAGAAATGTAACTAATTAATTAATTGGTAATTGCCATGTTGTGGTTGGCAAAAACATTGACGCATATAATACTCACAGCTCTTTCTTCATAAAAGCATATCTTTTCCTAGGGTTTTGGGACCCCAATACGTGTAGCTAATGGATGCCATATGCGTTGCTCAGATTCCAACTATTTTATTTCATAATTAATTTATTTTTTTGTTCAAATGGATTCTAGCTCTTCCCTCCTCAGCATCTTTGCATGAAGGGAAAACTTTCTTTGTTTTATTTCTTTCTTTTTTTGGAAGCAATTACCTCTAATTAGGGTTTCCTTCCTCGATCTCTGTTTCGGCTCATACGCCTTCCATCAATAGGTCAGCGGCCGAAGAAAAACTCCAATTTGTAGATCAATCTAGTTGATCTCGCTAGGGATTGTGCGGATCCATTGCTCCTGGATCCACAATCATCCAACTCTTCACACTTCCCACACATGGAAGTATTGATAGAGTCTCCTAAAGCTGTTGATTTGATTTCAAATGGTGATAGCTAGATTGGTAACAAGGGATCCCAATCTCCTCCTCATCAGAGGGATCTATCTAGGCTTTCTACACCAGCAGAGCGCGAGGATCACCCTGGTAACTCGTCCAGTCTGCCCCATCATACTCCTAAGAAATGGTCCGACCTATTTGCCCAGAATAGGGAGAAGTCAGATGGTGGTGATCTTAGTTATGTTCCTCCCTCTATCAGTAATGGTGTGCGTATTCCTAAATTTTAGAAATCTGAATTGGTTGGTGAGTGTAATAAGTGGGAAAATGCCTTAGTAGGAAGTGTGTATGGATTAATCCCTTGTTTCTCTGCTATTGAGGGGCTTGCTATGGCTTGATGGAAACAAGGGGGATTATTGTCAGTACATCATATTGCACCAAATGTGTTCCTTTTTAATTTTTGTGTTGATGATGCAAAAAACAGTCTTGACCAGGAGACCTTATACTTTTAATCTACGCCCTTTGTTGTTGAAGGCATGGCGTCCTCTCATGTCGTTTGATATATGTAATGTGTAGCGTGTTCTTGTATGGGTGAAGTTTTCACTACTCCCTCTAGAATTCTGGTCTCTTGATATGTTGAGTAGGATTGATAGTGTTTTGGGAACACCATTATTTGCAAATCAATGTACTATGTAGCGTAGTCATCTTAGCTTTGCTCATATTTTGATTGCAATGGAGATTAAAGATGCGTTCCCAGAAACTGTTACTTTGGAGGATGAGTTTGGAGAACAATTTATACAAAGAATAGAGTATGATTGGAAGCCAATTTGGTGTACTACATGTAAAGGTATAGGGCATTCTAGTCAGAAGTGTCCAAATGATCACGGTAAAACAAAGCAAATATGGAGGGTTAAATAAACACTCCAATCTGGCAAAGCTTCTAATGACAGCCTAGTTGCTCAAAATGAGACATTAAATGAGGGACCTCCTTTGTCAAAATTGCCTGAACATAGGGAGCAGGAGGATAATGTGTCTCTACCCAGTAGTGCTAATAAAGAGGATGTGTCTCCTTCAAACAATGGGTTACAAGATGTGAACATAAAGACTAATATGCATGGGTTTATGACTGTTTTGGATAGTACTATGCCTATCAGCGTAGATAATAATATTCCAGGAGGAGGGAAGAGAGTGGGGTGGCCCCCTCAATGTTATCAATGATAGCTTCTTGGAATATATGGGGTCTAAATGACCTTACTAAGCAATCTACCCTGAATATGATCATTGCTGATCAGAAATTGTAGGTGATTGGTGTTCTAGAAACAAGGGTCAAGGTAGTCAACAAGGATAAAATTTTGAAAAAACTGAATATTTGGAACTGGGCTTTATAGAACAACTATGACTTCGCTCTATTGGGCAGAATATGGTTGCTCTATAACCCTTCGGTGGTTCAGATTGATGTTGTTAAAGTATCTTCTCAAATGATGCACTGTTATGTTCAATGGAACCATCTTAACTGCTTATGGACTATTGTATATGGATCAAATTTGGCTGCTGATAGGAAATTACTTTGGAATGATCTCAAAGACCTATCATTATCCATTGGGGGCCCTTGGCTCATTCAAGGGGATTTTAATGCTATCATTAGTGATAGTGAGAGATCTGAAGGGGTTGCTTTAGACCCTAATTAGGGAGAGGAGTTTTCTGACTGTATCCAGCAATGTAACCTTCAAGAACTGAAAAAATATGGTTGTCGTTTCACATGGACTAACAACCAATATGACAATAGTAGAATCTAGAGGAAAATTGATCGATGCTTAATCAATCCTCAATGGTTGGATGCTTTTGGAGAATCTTATTACACTGCTACTGTTACAGGTATTTCTGACCATTCCCCTCTTCTTGTGTATTTTAATATGTCCTCTAACACTGGCAGAAAACCCTTCAGATTCTTTGATATATGGACTAGTCATCCTCATTTCAGAGATATTGTAGCCTTAATATGGAGGAACCTGTTGGAGGATATATGATGTTTACAGTATGGAAACATCTTATGTTATTGCAAAAAGAGTTGAGGAAGCTTAATAGATTGCACTTCTCTGATATATCAAAGAGAGTTGCTGATTGTAAGGCTCTCCTAGAGCAAACACAACTTTCTCTTCAATCCTCTCCAAATAATCGTATTCTTATTGATGAAGAACGAGCCATTTGTAGAGAGTACAGACGGTTATTAGCTTATGAAGAACAATTCTATAAACAAAAAGCTCAGAAAAATTGGTTCAACTGGGGGACTCTAATACTAAACTCTTTCAAAATCTATTCAAAGTTATAAGGGCTCATAATAAAATCTCTCATCTCACCCTTGAGAATGTATGTGAGGTTACTGAGCAATCTAGCATTTCAGAGGCATTGGTTGATTACTATAAGCAATTATTAGGAGTTAATTCTTCTATACGGTCTCATGCTAAATTTGATATCCTCCAACAAGGTCCATTAATAACCAATGATGAGGCTAATTTCTTATGATCTGATGTTACATCACTTGAAGTTAAAAGTGCTTTGTGGGGCATTAGTGGACAACAAGCTATTGGAGTTGACGGTTATACTAGTACTTTTTTTAAGGAATGCTGGGAGATCATTGGAGATGATGTGATAACTGGCATTAAAGATTTTTTTTCTACTGGTAAGCTACTAAAGCAGATCAATGCTACTACTCTTATGGTTATTCCAAAAATTTCTTGCCCGGCTACCCCTAATGACTTTCTTCTTATCTCTTGTTGTACTGTTTTGTATAAGACTATAACAAAAATTTTAACTGGCAGGCTCAACATAATTCTTCCTCGTATTATCCACTTGAATCAATCTGCCTTTATAGAAGGAAGAAACATTGTGGATAATGTGCTACTTGCACATGAATTACTCAGGAATTATCATAAAAGTGCAGACAAAGTAAACTGTGCTCTGAAAATTGACTTACGTAAGGCATATGATTCGATCCACTGGGAATTTATTGAGGAAGTACTTATAGGGCTGAGATTTCCTTATTTGTTTGTAAAGTGGATAATGGTATGCCGATGATCCTGCTCTTTCTTTCTTATGTTTAATGAATCCTTTACAGGATACTTTGTAGGACAAAGAGGGCTAAGGCAAGGAGACCCTATGTCCGCTCTCCTATTTGTGTTATGCATGGACTATTTATCTAGATCTTTTGCAAAGAGACTACCTAACTCTTTCAGGTTCCATTCTGGTTGTCAGAAAACCAAGTTAATGTATCTTTATTTTGCTGATGACTTGATGATTTTCTGCAGTAGCCATCTAGATTCCCTCCAAGCTATTAATGACATCTTATTGCATTTCTCAGTATTTTCTGGTATACAAATCAATGAAGGTAAAAGTTCCATACTTTTTTCAAATACTAGTGATGAAATTCAACAGAATATTCTTCAATTTCTGAGGTTTAAAGTGGGAACATTGCCAGTTAAATATCTTGGCATTCCCTTCATATCAACGAAGTTAAATCGTGAACATTGTACTGTTCTACTAGACAAAATCAGTTCACGTATTAATTCATGGACTGCCAAAAGTTTGTCATATGCAGGAAGATTGCAACTGCTTAACTCTGTTCTTCGCAGTATATATGTATATTGGTGCACTGTTTTCATTCACCCTAATGTTGTGGTGCATGAACTTGACAAGAACTGTTGTGCATTCTTGTGGAATGGGACTGAATAAGGCTCCAAAAACCTTGTCTCTTGGGACCTAATCTGCAAACCCAATAAGGAGGGTGGACTAGGTATCAAGGAATTAATTCCTTGGAATAGGGTTGCCATTGGGAAGAACATTTGGATATCCTAGCTCACAAAAATACTCTCTGGGCAGTATGGATAACAAAACAAAAACTTAAAAAGCTAAGTTTTTAGGGTATAACCAAACCTTTTGACTGCAGCTGGACATGGGGAAACTTGCTTAAACTGCGGAAGGATCTGATGAAGGTCTTTGTGTATATACTGGGTGATGGCAAAAAATGCTCATTCTGCTTTGACCCCTGGTTTCGAGGTACTTCTATAGTCTCTTCCTTTCCTTCTATCACTTTTATTGATGCTGATATACCTAAAATTGCAATTATGGCTGATGTTTGGAATTCTCATGGTTGGATATTACCTGATCCTTTAAATGATGACATTGAGGCAGCTTGGAGGGAGATCAAAACTGTCATGATCCAAAGTCGGGCCATGACCGACGTACGGGGTGGACCGTCTATAAGAGCCCGACCCATCTCGCACAAGCCTTAGAGTTGCAGATAACTACCCATTCATTCGTTTTTATCCAATTTTATTAAATCAATTTAATACCATTTATATAAGAAATATATATAACTCATATAACAATATCAAAACAAAACATCACATAAATGTGTAACAGTATGATATGTGAATACCCATCTCAAAATACAAAACATAGAAACCCGATAACCCACAGTAAATCAGCGTGAAGCTCTAAGCAAAAGAGGAGAGCCTCACCACTCACCAAAATGGATGGATGCCTCACTGAGATACAAAAGCTGAACAGATGTCGACTCCGAGTCAACCTGAAAATGTTAAAAAGTGAGTAAAACTCAGTGAGGAATAACACTCCAGATCGCCTCATGCGTGCGTCATAGAGTATGGTTTGAATACTGTCGAAAATATCGTATGCAGCATATTTATATATATATATGTATACCTACATATACACTTTACATATAATATCCTTTCAAAACAAGTTTTGAAATCCTTCGCAAACAGAGCAAATAGCATGCAACAGACAAAATATTAAATATACATATATACCGAGTATATATAACAGATGCGGATAAAGACCAGAACAGACAGATACAGAAGGGGGACTGGGTCACCCATCAGATCAAACAGAGCACGTGGTCTGACCGGACGCACGACTACTATATTACCCTGGTAACTGGGTCTTCTCAGAGCATTGGTATACCAAAGGCTACGTTGTCTCGTAGCTAGGTGTCCCATAATCCAAATATATATATTTATAGATATATATATATATATATAGCAGACATCATACAAACAGAGATCGTGTACGGAGGGTGTACACATATATATATAAGTCATATATATATATACTAGATATATTTCATATTCCAATTTTTAATAACCACATAAGTCGGATTATCAATTAGCCAAACCGTTATTAAGTCAGATTTCATAGATAAGTCGTACACATCAAAACATGATAATTTTCAAAGGATATAACCTATGTGTCTGAAGCTGTTACTCTCTCATCTAAGAGTCCAAGCAAAATCCACCAGTCAATCTCTGCCGATAGACAGCTGCTCGTGCTGGCAACCACAAGAAGATGTACAGATATAATCAAACGATTATCAAAATGTGGTACTGTGGCAAATACCCAAATGCATGATATGAAATGCAAATGCAACTCTCAAAGTCGTTTAAACACACGAAAGTGAACCCATCACTTTCAAGCCAAGGTCATGCTCCATTCGATCCCTAACGGAACCAAGCATATCTCATCAACTCAAATCAATCTCTTGAACATGGATTCTTCCTCCAAATCCACAAACAAAGTCACAATCTTTCTAAATCTTAACTATGAATCTCGGACTCCCAAGACCTATGCCAAATAACTGGTCAAATCACTTGACCCAACTCAAATATGTGAAGTTCTAACTCATTTCTATCAAGATACATTAGAAACAACACCAGATTTGACAAGAAATTTAGTAAAACACGTAACCCTAGTTGTAGAGAAACCCATTTGGTTCAAACGCCAAATCCCACAAAATCGATGCTTGATCTTCAAGCTACTGGTCTCTAACAACTATAATCTAACTCTCTTTAACTCATATTCCATCAGAAATGGAAAGATCTGAACCAAAACCCAAGTTCGGTCGGAACCCTAAAATGCCCAAAATGCAACGCAAATCAAATGAAATGAGAGATTAATGAAATATTCTTACCTCTAGATCCGTTATAGAAGCAATAAGAAACAAAAAAAAATCACAGAGAAGTAGATGAGGAAGTGCTCTAATGGTTGCGACAAGTTGTGACCGAAGAAATAGTAAGTAGGGGTATTTATGGACTCACGGACTGACCTGTCGTTTTTCACGCACAGTCGCCCAGAAGAACACATCTACGTGCATAGTAAGGGTTCTGTGTCCATAGCACCGTGCTCTACGTGGGTAACATCCCACACAACGTACGTAGATGGCAAATCTGAAGCCCCTCATTCAGATCTACAACCTATGCGCGTTTCACCCCCTGTTGTGTGCATAGAAGGTCTCAGCGTGCTCACGGGTCACACTCAACGGATGAACAATGTGCACAGCAACCCATACCAAGCGCACAGACCAAGCAAAGCTCTCGGCCGACTCATCCCCGTCTACGTGCGTAGTACTCCGTACTGTGCACGAAGGTAACCTCCAATGTACGTTGCACTCAACGCACATTCATGATCAAGGTTCAGGCCTCTACTACGTGCATAACACCCTGTACTAAGCACATAGATGACCTCCAATATGCACAACACACGCAACACAACCCTCAACTCAAAAGTCAACATCCCAACTCAAAATCACTTCGGAATACTACAAGATTCCGGCTAAAATAAGCAGGATATTACAAAAACTGTATCTCCATGTGCACTCAATTTTGATAAAGTAACCTGGAAGTTTACTTTGCATGGTAATTACACTATTAAGAGTGCATGGAACTTACGTAGAACTAAAACCCCTCTTGTTTCATGGTTCAAATTAGTTTGAGGGCCAAAACATAGATTTATACTGTGGCTTACCCTTAACAATCGACTTGCAGTGAAAGAAAGATTATTTCAGTGGGGGAGTGTTCAGGATGACCAATGTGTTCTGTGTCGGCTAACTACTGAAAACATTGAGCATCTCTTCTTTGATTGTCCTGTACCTTCAGTGATTTGGAAAAAGGTCCTGAAAACCTTTGATATCCACCAAAGCACCTTTCCATGGCGTTGTGAAATTAGCTGGTTTTCTAGAAAAATCAAATGTAAAACTGTCCTTCAAGTAAAAAAGGAGAAATTTGTTTGCTGCATCCATTTATTGGATCTGGAAAATGAGGAACAATAGAATTTTTCAGCAGCAATGTTTCACAAAGGAGCAGGTTAGCAAAGCTATTATAGGAGTGATTCGGCTGAAGTGCGATACTTAGTATTGTGTTTGATGATTGGTACATAATTAGGTTGTGCTGAATTTAGCTTGTATTGTTTAGTGATGATTCTTGTCTTGTTTAGTGTTGAGAGCCATTATTTCCGTCACAGTTCTTTATCTCTCTATCCGGATTCGAGTTAGAGCTCGGTAAAGACTAGGAAAAAAAGGATGAAAATTGTAACATAACTTTTATACAGATTTTATTCATGAATGAGATTCTTAATTCTTTAGCAAAAAAAAATCTTTTGACTGGAATTTTAAAAAATAAAAAATAAATAAATGCGGGGCATGAACATGTAAGGATGAATCAACATGAAATTAGATTAATAACGTGTTCTTTCGGTGATAGAAAATTTCATCATTAAATAAATCAAAATGTTGAAACTGTTGAACTAATTTTAAAACATCTACAGATAGAAAAAA
>CAODLS010362868.1:0-14802 GCA_948243855.1 Flueggea neowawraea
TTTCGCCTGAAATGATTGCGGATAAAAAATGGTGAATAAATGCCCACAGGGGCGTGTAGAATGAGAGCTGTCCTTGGTATTTTGATGCATTGTTTGATCATCCTGCAGAGAGAGATGAAGAAACATTTGGTTTTGTCATGCCGTGTAGTTGTTCTTTTTATAAATTATTTGATTGGCTTTCACTGAGAATCGAGTCTTCGATTCTTTAACACTGGAGTTATCTCAATTTTTTAATGCTGAACACTAAAACCTTTTGGTGTTAGATTATTAATATGAAAATTCATGAATTTGCCTAACCTTTTGGCGTTAGATCTTGCTGCTCCATTTATTGACTTTGGTTTGCAGTTTGTTTGGTGAAGTAATTGAGAAAGAAAAACGAAAATTGGTTTCAACAACTCTCTTTTGAGGAAGATTTCTAAACAAATATCTCCATTTAATTTGTGCCCTCTCCCAACTATTTATAAGTTTTGAGTTCAGATTGCGAGCAAAACTTGTACTTCAAATTGAGTTTGTAATAATGTTTATTGTAACGGAAAGAATTGGTTGCTTTCACTTAATTTTTAGTTAATGAAATTGAAGGAAAATTTTATAAACTTCATTTGAAGACGTAAAAGAATAAAGTTGAATACTAATTGGAGATTATATGTTATCAAATTACCTTCATGAATTTAACGAATTTGTCTATGTATAATACTTAATTAAAGCAGCAAGCAAAAATTAAATTTGAACATTTATAGAGATGCAATAAGATAAAAACATTCTCAAAAAATAGTATTTAAAGCAATGAGAAAAGATTCACCTAGTGTTGCTTAAAACTTTTGACTAGTGTTCATAGGTATTCAAAGGTGTACAACAGGGTACAGATATGTTCATAGATATACAAAGATATTCAAAGGTATACATAGGTGTACAAAGATATTCAAAGGTGTTCATATATTCTAAACTACTAAACTCAATCAAAGTACTTGTGAATTATAATATACTCTAAATTTTATACCTTATATTCTATATCTTACACTATATTACTTATTTATATAGATGTAATAAGATAAAAGCAATATCAAAAAAATTACTACTTAGAGCAACGAGCAAAGATTAAACTAGTTTTATATTTTTTCATTATTTGTCATTTTATATTTATGTCATTTTTCATCTTAAATATGTCATTACTTCCTAACATGATGTTATTTTATTGAATACAAATAACAAAATTTATAAATCACATAAAAATACTATAAAAATACAAAAAGTTATAAATAAGTTACATATTTTTTTATTATTTGTCATTTTATAAAATTGTCACTTTTCATATATAATATGTCATTCTTTTCCCATATTATGCTACTTTATTGAAGCAAAATATCAAACTTTTTAAATCACATAAAAGTACTATAAAATTAAAAAAAGTTGTAAAGAAGTTACATATTTTTTTTTATTTGTCATTTTATGAATATGTCACTTTTCATATATAATATGTCATTCGTATCTAAACTTATGTTACTTTACTGAATAAAAATAACAATATTTTTAAATCACATAAAAGTACAAAAAAACACAAAATTTAAATAAGTTACCTATTTTTTTTATTATCTGTCATTTTATACTCATGTTACTTTTCGTCTTAAATATGTCATTAATTCTTAATATTATTTTACTTTATAAAATGACATAAAGTGACCAAAACATAAAAAAAATATTGAAAAAAATTACAAATGGAAGTTTTTTTTTGTCACTTTATCAATATATCACTATTCATCTAAAATATGTCATGCTTTCCTAATATTATGTTAAAATAAAAATAAAAAAATTGTAAATCACATAAAAGAACTATAAAAATACGAAAACTTGAAATTAAGTGACATTAATTTAAATTATTTTTCATTTTATATACATATTATTTTTTGTAAATAATTTGTTGTTCGTCTTCATAATTATGTCACTCTTCATCTAAAAAGTAACATAATTATAAACGACATAAAATAACCAAAAAATTATAAAAGCATTGAAAAAAAGTTACAAATGGAAGTTTATTTTTTGTCATTTTATGAATATATTACTATTCATCCTAAAAATGTCGTTCGTTTCTAATAATATGTTAATTTAGTGAAGAAAAATAACAACATTTGTAAATAACATAAAAGTACTTTAATAACACAAAAATTTGCAATTAAGTAGCATGTATTTTTATTATTTGTCATGTCACTTTTTGTATACAACTTGTCATTCATTCTCATAATTGTGTCGTTTTCCATCTAAAAAGTACCATTATTAAAAAATGACATAAAGTATCCAAAACATCACAAAAATATTCAAAAAAAGTTACAAATGAAAGTTTTTATGTCCCTTTATGTTATTATTCCTCCTAAAAATGTGATTTATTCCTTGAATTTTATTACTTTACTAAATAAAAGTAACAAATTTTAAAATGACATATAAGTACTAGAAAAAATGAAAACTTGCAATTAAGTGACATATATTTTCATTATTTGTCATGTCACTTTTTGTACACAACTTGTCGTTCGTTCTCATAATTGTATCACTCGCCATCTAAAAAATAACATTATTAGAAAATGAAATAAAGTCACAAAAATAAACATCAAAATGGCACATTTGTTAAATTTTATGTCATTTTAAGAATTTGTTATTTATAAGACTAATTAAATTATTTAGATTACATGTTATATTGTTTTAAAGAATAAAAAAGACATATAAATAAAGTCACATAAAACTAAATAAAAATGACACTTGATTTTTTTTTGTTATTTTAATTTCTGTCATTTGTTAAAAAAATATGTTACTTATATTTTTATATATGTCATTTTTTGAAAATGTGGATATAATTTTTTAAAGAGAAAGAATATAGTACACTCAATCTCATTATAACAAAATTTTGAATTAAAGGCTAGAATTTCATCCTTGTCAATCTAACGATCTTCATTATTTATATCTCACATGAGTCACCATACTCAATTTTATTTGTGAGTCACCAAAGTAAATACCGATATTCCTCTACTGCTAAAACCATCTTCTTTTGCTCCAAAGCCTCTTCTCATTAAAGATTGGCCAATTCTCCACTTTTTTGTTGTTCCACAGGTGAAATCACATTTGCTAATATTTTCCACCACTCCTTGGGGCTTTTTCCTATGAGGTAAGCCAATACCCCTCTTAATCTAGAGAAACTATCTCTTGGTGTTCAGTATGGATTCCTCATTTAAGACCTCAAGTCTTGTTAATATCGTTTGAAAGTTAGCTTAAGCTGTGAAATAGACTGAGGAATGTGTTTTTGAAGGCTTGTCTTAAGACGAAGACTTTAAAAGCTTACTCAAGCAGAATGGAGTGATTTTGAAGGCTTCATTAAGGTTGAAGATGCACTACTCTGGGCTTGTTGATTGATTCTCAAGGACAATGCTAATTGTTGTTACTTAGAATACAACGATTATTTGTTCTTGGGAAAGACATCTCCAACCTCTAAAGTTTTTATGCTTTAAGCTTTTTGAATTATTCAAGATCTAAAATTTGTGGTCCTTTAGATTTGGAATATTGCTTCTAAATTCTAATTGATCTTCTAGTTTTGAGTACAAGTTTTAATCTTACATATTGAATTCTTAGTTATCTTGCAAAAAGATTGAGAGAGAATCAAAGTTCTTTCTTCTAACTCTATTCGATGCTTAAGTCAGTGAGCCAGTAGTTTGATATTTGAATTTTGATAAGCAAATAGAGCATTTACCTATAAATGAGACATGATAGAGTATTCACAAGTGAATTAGCAGTTCGTTTGAAATTTTGAACAATTAAAGTATGTTAAACCATTCGTTTTGCTCGAAGGAAAAAAATAGACATTCTTTAAGATATATTAAATCTAGTTAAATGTTCACTTTTATTAAAAAAAATGCCAACCTTTCAGAAATAACATCTGCATCAAACTATTTGTAAAAGTATCCATAAAAAGGAAAGTATTTGCAATAGACATCTGAGGTCACGTGCGAAAAATTGTCTTACCTTTCACAAAAAAATTGAAAGAATATCGCGAGAAAAAATATTTTCACAACTTATCTCTAGAGGATGGAAAAATGGTGTTTACCACAAAAAATGCAATTTTTTTGTTCAAAATAATGTAAAAATTATTTTTTTAAATGGGTAAACAAGAAAGCACAAAAAAAAATAGAATGAATGTCAGTATTATTAACTAATGACTTTTTATCAATTCATTCCATAAAGTGTACATGAGGAGAACAAACAGTGCACAAATAGTATACAAAAGAAGTGTTAAACTGACTTAGTGGGTTAATTTGGTTTCATTCAACTTTTTTTTTTTGAAGAAGTGCATGTAGGAGTACATAGGAGCACAAAAGATATACAAATGCTAGACAAAATATGTTTTTAACTTATTTAGTAGATTAATTTAGTTTTCGATTATTTAGGGAGTACAAATGGTTCACAAGATGTGTACACAAATGTCTCTCCTTTGTTTTTTAATATATTTTGTAAATGTGTTCATTAGTGTACAAGTGGTGTGCAAAATGTGTACAAACTTATGCAATACATATGAATAGTAATTAATTTTACAAAATTGATTTTGAAAAATTAATTTCGTAAAATTTTATTTATCTAAAGACTAAAATTAAAGTTTGGTAAAATTTCAATGTTCAAATATGTAATTATGCAATTTCTAAGGGCTGGTGAAACATTCAGTGGTTGACTTTTAAGTTTGCAAAACTTCAACCCACGATAACAGAATCCTATAGCTAACATATGGAGATGCGATTCAACTTGGGCTTTGAAACGCCAGCCATAGCCGCCACTACTAGTTAGATCATATTGAATGTCTGGGTTGGAGATAAGGAAATGAAAGCGCTTTGGAGGCAGAGAATTAAGCCAAATCGAATGACCACATCTCGTCCTCTCTCTCTCTTTCCCGTTGCCAACTAAGATGGAATCATTGAAGAAGAAGTCGCACGGAGGAGCAACGAAGATGCAAGATAATGGAGGAGGATCGACTATGATAGAGGAAGATGTGGTGGGGGAGGATGACTGCGACGATGGTGGCGATGAAATTGAAGAGAGGGAGGACATAGAGTGGTGGCGGAGATAGAAGAGAGAGTGAAGACAAAGAGAGAAGATGGAAAATGCAGACAAAGAGAAAGATGAGGGCGAAATTACAGAGACGGGGGAGGAATGTTTAGAAAGTGGGTGTTATTTTTACAAAGAGTTGGACAATTTTTGTCCTCTTGGGAATAGATTTAACGGTCTGCAATGCATAACTTCATCTTTTCCAAATCGTTCGCTTCCACTCATCCCTCTCAACTGCAACCCACTATGCCACATTTCTACAACTGCCTCAGATCAAACTCACTTCCACAATCATCGCCTTCCAATCTGAAATTGACTCCCTTCTTCTTCATTTCCCTTCTCTTCATCATCCAAGGCCGCTTTGCTTCACCTTTTGCCAGTTTTGTTGCCTTAAGCTTTTATACAGTATTGATTGTTGTTGTCGTCGGTGTGAGACTCAACGAGGAACAAAGAGTCAGGTGCTGATTGTTTATAGCTTTTCTTGTAACTTTTCCCTTTGTTTTTCCTTCTTCTTAAAATAACTTCTTTGATGATATTTTTTTCTATATTTTCTATTTGTTGATTACGATAGGTTTCATGTTTTAGACCGTTACACATTTCGAACAGATTATCTGTTTGTTAGTTATGATTATGCAGATTCAAAGATTTCTTAATCGCTTTGTTTTTCATGCTTTGTTAGTTTTCCTAATTTTAACCTTTGTTTGTGGTCTAAAACAGGGGAGAAAGGACGGGACATTCGAGTGAATTTGGGATAGTTAAGGCAATTGGTCTCTATGGAGGATGATGCATTTTGAGGCGACAACTCATTAAAGATTGATTAGAATGACTTTGCAGTTGGTTTTTGTTTTTTTTATTACTTCAGCCGTGGCCATGGATTTGGTTTTGTTGTTCTTGCTGACCCTGCTGTTTGCAGAGCAAGTCATCAAGGAAAAGCACAACATTGATGGAAGAATGGTAATTCCTGTTTCCTATAAAGTTAGTTAGGTAACATAATTTTTAAATTAAAATTGCAAATCATTTTGCTGTTTACGGCAAAAAACAACTACTTTGTCCACAGCAACATAGGATGCGTCGCGTCTGGGACAGCCGGCAATTGTTCACCTTGAAGGTGCTTTGATCTTTCTGAATTGAATTTCACTGAAATACAGATTTATATTCATTCTTTTCTTTAGTTAAGTTGTGATGGTGTATTTATTTTATTTTGCAGCATTTGTGGCGAAATTTATGAGCAATTACAAGTCATTCCTCACAACAACATTTGGGTGAAGAAAAGACGGGATCAAGCTTTTCCCTGCCAATGCTCAAATTTGTGCAAATAACTATCATCTGCATTGGCAGAATGGCTTCCTCTTCCAGCATTTCGGTCTGTAATTATTCAGGTATTTATTTCAGGGTCTAAATTCAGCAGCCTTCTCCCTTGATTGCAAGAGTTTTTATTTTTTCCTTAGATTTAAAATAAAATTCTATAATATTTGTGTGTGAGTTCTAATAACGAGATTAAAGTTTGTTACTTACTTTTCCTGTTGTCTTTTCCCTTGAAGTTTGCTTGCGTGATCGTGAAATTTCTGAAGAAAATGTGTTACTTCATGGTCCAGAAAGAGTAGGAAAAGGTAACTTGGGAGGCGACCTTTGAAGTCACTTGATAATGTTGTGAACTCTATAGTGCTGTTAACTGCTAAAGATAGCATGAAGCTGTTGCAGTTAGAATACTGAGTTTAAATCTTCATGCTGTTTTCTCTTTTCAGATTGATGCTTCATGTACCCAATTCATTCAATCGATTATGAGTAATCTTTGTATTTAGCTCTTAAAAACTTATTTTTGGAGCGTTTTTTATCTTTGTTTTTTTTTTCATTAATTGGCCTTCAATTCTATTCATAAATTTTGCTATTCTGAATGTGTTATACAGTACTGCCGCTGCAACCTTCAGGCAGACAGTTGTTTTGATTTTTGATCATGTTGTCTATGCTGAATCTCTTCCCACAGGAAAGTTTGGTTCTGGAGGCCATATGTCTCAATCGACTACTGTTACTGGTGATGTTAATTGCAGTTTCAATTAATTCAGAGTATGTCTCTTTATCTGTGAAAATAACATTTGACTTGAATAAGACAATTCCTAAGAATGCAGTTTCATAAATTTAACTTCGAATACGGTGCTTTTGTTGATTGCAATGTTAAGTCTCTTACTTCTTTCTATATCTAACCATGCCTTGTCAGGTTGTTGGAGCATGGACTTTTGTCCGGAGGGGTGTCATTGATGCGGAGACTCTTATAGATGCTGGATAGCTTGGACTACGTTTACTTGAAGGCCTGACAGCTCTTGCTGCAGGTGGAACGGTATGTGAAATGTGAATTTGAAACTATTACAAGTCTCACTTACAGCATTATGTTCATGTTTTATTTGTTTGCTGGCCTTGAAAGAATTGCTTCAATTGTTTTTATGCAATTCAACAATTTCACCTTTGTCTTTCAGGCAATTTGGTTGCGTGTCAATTCTTTTCAAATGATATTTTCCCTCCATGTATTCGAAGGTGAATTCGCTTTCCTCCCCTTTGCTCGCCCATATCTTTTCTGATTGCTTAAATTTACTATATTTAATGACTGCCCTGGTCCTGGTCATACGTGAGCAAAATTTACTATATTTGTGTTGTAATCTCAGTCATGCGTTTATACTCAAGACATAATTTCTTACTCTCAATATAGTTCCCTTCTGCAGGTTCCTTCTGTCCAATTATGCAGTTGTCAGAAACACCAATAGATGAACTTCTATTTGTAATCTTGATAAAAAAAAAACTGCCAGTTTTGGGAACATCATCAGGTTCATCATAGTGTTACAGTTTTATTTTCTGCATTTCAAAGTTGGCCAATGCTACTGAGAATGTTTTGTGTTTGACAAATTTGTTTCTATCAATAACAGAAAGTCGTAGCTCCACTCCTCCAGAATTTATTGTAATACTATGATTGATGTTCCCTCTTTTGTTTGAAGAAAATGATAATGGTAGTCCTATTGTCACTCCATGTGGCTCAAGTGGTTGCAAATTGGGAAGCTCTTATTTGGTCTCAAGAAAGGAGGTCAGGTCACTAAACTACGGCGGTGTAATTTTGTTCTGTTTATCCAATTCGTGTTGAAATATTTAGGTAACGCCGCTGATAAGTATTGTTTCTTTTAAAATCTATCAGTTTCTTTTTATTTATTAGTTGAATTTACGAAAAAACCCTTTCTTTTATGTACGAGTTCTTTTGTGAATAACCATTTGTTTAAATCCTTTTGAGTAATTATCCTCGTTTAACTAGATTTTCTCAATGTTGATATAATTTGTTTAATTCCCTATGAAACAATAAAATTGGCAGTTATATAACCATATTTTTTTTGTATACAAGAATTGAGTTATTCTTGGCTATAAGTATTGAATCATAAAAGTAAAAATTGTCGGTTAAGGTAATTTCATGTTTCGTATTTATGTCTTGATTTGGTTAATTTTGTGATTTTGCGGGATTTATAAAAACATTTGCTGGAGGAATGGGAGCTAGCCTTTCCTAATGAAATTGAATCTCATAGAGAGATGAGTCTGATTGTCTCTGCTGAGAATTCTCTATAATTTACAAACTTATCATATCTTTCGCTCTCTTTAAAGTATATCGAGAGCATTTTTTTTCCAAGAGCTTTTAAGTACGAATATAACGCCATTTAGACTTCTAAATGAGTCAGAAGTGATTCCATATAGTTATGGTGAAAAGCACGTGCATAATAAACGTAATAATATATTTCTAGATGACTTTTCTATTTGGTTCAATTTATACAACAAATTGAAATCTTACTTATTTAAAATGAAATTTCAACGCAAAAGATTAATTGTTTTGGACCATCTTAAATTGATTGAATGGCTAGAATAACAACACTTTGACTTGCATGTTATGGGTGACCGAGTTTTTATTCCTTGCTTGATGTCGACTCCATCAGATATTAGATAACTTTTTAAATTCTAATGAAAACAGCTCCCATTAACTCTTTCCACAACAATGACAATCAATAAAAGTTAGGGTTAATTCCTCTCGTATGTTGTAGTTTTAAAAGTTAGAAGTAGATTTGGATTGAAAATTTTGATTTGTAGCAAAGAAGACGATTCTTCAACTGTACTCAAAATGTGTTTACAAAGAATACTTTCAAAATTTAATATTGAATTCTTTAAAATTATATGATCGTTATATTCATGCAATTATTCTTTCTCTCTCTTCGATCTCGTTGGCTGTTAGAGATTTGACGAGTTTGTCTTCTGTCGAAGGCAACATCGACAATGTTTGACAATTGGTAGAGCAGCTTGGGGAGGCGACATGCTTGGGGCTGCTACTAGAGTTAAAACCCTAGTTGCCTTTGTTTTTTTTTGTTAAATTATTCTTTGGTCCCTAGTTTTTTTTAAAAAATATTTAGAATGCTTTAATCGTAGTTTATGTTTTGTTATTGGAATTAAGTCCCATGTATTCTGCTTTTTTATGAACTTTGTTGGCTTTTTATGTATTGTTGTTTTTCATGAACTTGTATATATCATTGTATACCATTATGAACATTATTTAAAAAATTTATTTTATTATTTTGTTTAAAAAATCATTTTTTTTTCACAATGGTTCAAAATGGTTCACAACCATGTATAATATATATTATTTTATGAACTATTGTGAACGTTAAAATTGAACCTGAAAAAATAGTTTTTGAGGAAAAAGTTCGTTCAAAATTTCTAAAATATAATTAAAAAAATTCATTTAAACTTTTCAAAAAATATAAATTGTATGAACCATCGTAAATCGTTTAAAATATGAATTGTGTGAACAAAAAAATTACCACGTGAACTATTGTGAACAAAAAAAATTACTAAATTCGTTGAAATTTTTTAACAAAATAATTAACAAAATTATTTATATTTTTTTGAAAATATGAATGTGTACACTATTATGAATAATTGTGAACCTAAAAAATGGAATCTGGATTGAAAATATTTTTTTAAGAAAAAAAAATCAATTTCTCGTGAATTTTCTGAAAAAATCGCATTTTTAATATATAGTAACTTAAAGTGACATTTTTAATATTTGAAAACTTGACATATTATTTTAATAAATGGCATTTGTTTTAGTTATAAACATGTAATTTTCCCTTAAATATTCGGTTCGATTTGTTTTTCCCTTTGTTTCAGTTTCATCATATTCTAAAGTTCACTTTGTTTTCTTTTTTTTCATACAAAGAGCAATCGGCCACGGAAAATTAGAGTATCCACAGTTTTTTTTTATACGAAAATTAGATTATTAACAGTCTCTTTAATCTAAATAAATGTTTATTTTTGCTGAGTTTTGAACCTTTAACGTCTCAACAAATAATCCACCCAGAACTGAAACAACAACTTAGTACACATTAATTTAATTAATTACCTATAATGATTATATTTCGACCACTCTTACGGAAGCAAAGCTTAATAACAACCTTAGCCATAATTCTAACATTAACACAGTTACCCCGATGTTCCAAAATAAGCATCTAACCTCTCTCTCAACTTTTTTTGTAATAAATTTATGCTCATACATTTCCATTTTTGCAGCTTTCCAGACAAGCATGTTCCTATTCCCTGACCCTCTGCCTTTTGAAACCAATTATTAGTGCCACTGTAAACAGTGAACAAAATCAAAGGCCACCTTTCTCAATCTCTCTGATCAAGATCCAATGGAAGCTATTGCTGCTGTGTTTGCTTTAGTCCTTTCCTTTCTCTTCTACAGGACATTTATCTCCAGAAACAAGCACAGAAACTCGGGTCTTCCTTCCGTTCCAGGTACTGATCAATTTTATGTTACTAAAATAAAAGGGTTTATTTTGTTTCGTGGTTTCAATTGATTAAGTTATGGTGATTGGGGTTTGGGTGTATGATGATGGTGATGAGTGTGATGCAGAGGTACCAGGGTGGCCAGTGATTGTGAATTTGTTGCAGCTGAAGGAGAAGAAACCCCACAAGATTATCCTGAGTTGGGCTGAGACTCATCGACCAATCTATTCGATTAGGACTGGTGCTTCCACCATTATGGTTCTCAATTCTACCCCGTTCTTAAAGAGGTTTGATTTTTAACCTATATTTTCCCTCTTTGTAGAGCTTAAAATTAATTGCCGAAAAGGAAAATAAAATGTACGACTTTTTCTGTGTTCGATATAAGAATTTTAAATTTATTTAGAATAATTAATTATTTGGTATCAATTGAAAACTAAGTACTAATTTTGATTTATCTATTTGATAAGTAAAATTCATAAATAACTAAATAGCCTGAATAGTCATTTTATTTTTTATAAATAATAAATAACTAAATAGCATGAATAGTCATTTATCTATTTGATAAGTACAATTCATAAATAACTAAAAATTTATAAATAATAAATATTGTGACTTACAAATAAATAATTTTTTTCTGTTACACAAACAAATATAAAATTTGATCAATAAGTAGTTAATTTTTTATATAATTAAATATAACACTAAGTTAAATGGAGGCTTAAGCACTAACAAAGAAAGAAAGAAGAGACAAAATGAGAAGAGAAGAGAACAGAAGAAATGAAAAGAAAGGCCCAAGCAGTTTTCATGGACTAAACAGTAGGGCTAGTTAATGTTCTCAAAAATCAAAATTATCGAAGAATTGCGGAGGTTCCAGAAGTTCGGTTTATTCTTCCATAATTTTGATTTTTGAGCCTGTAACCCTTAAAAATCAAAATGACGCGCATGGACTTCAGAAAGTCAAAATTGAGACTAGTTCAAAAAAAAAAAGTTAAAATCGGGTAAACAACATGTATATGTATATAGTTGTGTTTTTTCTAGGTTTATTTTTGGTTTTTTTAACCAGAGACTAATGTTTTTTTTTTGTTTTCTGTGATTTTTTATTTTAGTGTTAATATTTCTTTTTTTGATGAATTTTTTTATTATTTTTTTGTGTTGATTTTTTTTATTTTTAATAGTACAGACTGAGTGTTTGTTTTTGTTTTTCTTGTTATTTCTCTATTTTTAAATGGTTGTTTTTGTTTCTGGTTTTCAATTTGTTTTTTTTTTACTTTGTTTTCAAATTTTATTGAGTTTTTTTAAGTAGCTAAAATTTCTCTCATTTGATGTCGTGCAGCCTCATTTTTCATTTTGTTTGTACCAATAATTTTTTTTTTGGTTTTGTGTTCCTTTTATTTAATGCAAACTAGTTGTCATCTTATTTTTATGTGTTTTATTAGTTATAAATTTGTTTTGAAAAATAAACCTGATTGAAAAACTTAAAAAAGTAAATGAAAACAAAAACTATACTACATAAAAATATAAACATAAAATATGATAGAAAAACAAATAGAAAACAAAAGAACAAAAAATAGAAAATAAAAGAACGTTAAATGAAACTGAAAAAAGTTTAATAGAGAATAATTCAGGTTAAGTAGAATTGCAAGGGAAAAAATTAAATTATTTTTTTTAAATAAAATAAAATAATTAAATAAAAATAATTAACAAAAAAAAATTTGATCCGTCAAAACAGCAGGTCTAACCATGTAAAAGAAGATTATTTCGCACATGGAAAATTGCGCGCCATGCATATGAAATGAAAAGAGTCGGCACTGCTGAAGCGTAATTCTTTGCCATCAGATAGATTTTGTATTCGTAGAGCCGTGGGCCGTAATTTCCTCTAAACACTAAGGTTGGGTTTGGGTTAAGATTTTCGGGTTGATGCAAAGGGAAAATTTAATATTTGAGCTCAATTAAAATTCAAATTTTGATAAATGCAATCTAAATTTTTAAATATGAAAAATACCAGTAAAGCAAACAGAATTTAGAAAACATCATCTTCACAAAAACTCGCCATATTTTCGTGAGAAATTTATTTTTTAGCAAAAAAGATAAATTTAAAAGCAGAAATAAATCTGAACTTTCAAAATATCTCCAATTGTCTACAAATATATCTGAATGTCCTCAAATATATCAAAATCACAAATTTTGTTGATCAAATGTCTCTAAACCACAAAATTCTTTATGTAATTTTTACAATTTTTTCGATGTATTCAATATCTCCATAAAAGAGTTTACAATTTTTTATAAGAATTTTAGTTTAATTTAGATGGTTTTTAAAAATCTCAAAAAATGTTCAAATTTCACAATTTTTACAAAAAATGAATTAAATAAATTTTGTGTAATATATATTTCTTAATAAAGTTTAATTATTTATATATTATTAATTTTGTTTTATTTTATTTAGTAAAAATTAATTTGGTGTTCAGTAGTTTACAAAGGTCTCTAAATGTACCAGTAGGTCTCTAAATGTATTTGTATGTCTCCAAATGTATCTGCAGGTCTCCACAAAAAATTAATATAATTCAAAAAAACAACTAAAGTCAGTAAAAAAAAACCTAAACAAACACAATTAAAGTCTTTTCTCATTTTAACAATAACAAAACAATTTTCCTATATTTTTTTATAAAAACAGGATGTTTTTGTAAATTTAAGAAAAATAAAAAAGAGGCTGCATATAGGGTTTGGAACCCTAGCCACCGTCGCCTCTCACCACCACTCCCGTCCTTCATTGTTCGGGTCGACAAAGTCAAATCAGGAAGAGAGACAAGGCGGAGAAGTAGACACCATCAATCTTCCCCACACGATGAAGGCAGATCGGCGAACAAAGGATGTGCGAAGGCGAGCCAAGACGTGAAGAGAGAGGAGTGTTGACGAGAGGAGGATGACTGAGACGACGCAAAGAGAGAAGCGTCGAGGAGAGGAGGCGACAAGCTGAGCTAGGGCCAGAGAGTGATGAAAAAAGGAGGAGAATGAGCGGCGGACGAAGCAGCAGGTGAGGGTTGGCGGTGAGTCTGAGCTAGGGTTTTGGATGGGGCTGCTAGGGTTTCAAGAGAGATAACATATTGAGAGAGAAGAGGAAGAGAGGGAAAGGAGAGTGTGGGAGAGAATAAGAGAGAGAAATGATAAGAGAGAAAAATTGATAAAATAAAACGAAAAATTGATTTTTATTTGATTGAATATGACATTTTTTAACTAAAGAATTAAGATTATGGATTTGAAAAATTGAACATTAAAAATATTGGTATTCTACTAATTAGAAAACATGCATTTTTATTTTTCAAAATCAAAAGGTTTATACTGACGTATAATATAATTAGCTTTGATCCAAATTGTATTTGTGGCCCATATTTAAGGATGGCCCCATCCAACTTAAGCCCAACCCATGTCCGTATAACAATGATGTGAAAAAATCATATTGAAAAATTCTAAAATTAATTTTAAGTTAAAAATTATGGCTCATAATATTTAGTAATTATTTTTACTGAATTAATTCAAATTATACTCTAATAATAATTATCAAATACGCTTAAGAAAATATTAATAAGATCATCAAACAAAGACCAAAGTTTTGGTCCTTTTTGGTCCTTTTTCAGCCTAATTTGCCTCTTTAGCTTAATCGCAAAGTGAACTAACATTGGAAATGATTCATTAGTTAAGTCTGGTTTTATAATGCTCATAAGGGTTGAGTCCGACGGTAATCAGTTAATGTTTATAGTTGAACGTTCCAGGTTCAATTCTTGGGGGAGATAGGAGGGAAAATGAACTTGTTTTAGACTTTAGTCCACCCCCTACTTTTTTTTTAAAGTCTGGTTTTATAATAAAGAATTGTTTGTCAATTTATCAGAGACTATGGATTTGTTGGGACTAAGAATTTGTATTATTTCAGGCAAT